>JACAXG010000061.1:3271360-3525079 GCA_018881555.1 Amblyornis subalaris | reverse complement strand
CTTTCCTTTCCTTTCCTTTCCTTTCCTTTCCTTTCCTTTCCTTTCCTTTCCTTTCCTTTCCTTTCCTTTCCTTTCCTTTCCTTTCCTTTCCTTCTTCTCATAAAAGCACCTTGAAGGTGTTTACCTTCTGTTTAATGGTCTGCTTGGTTAAAACATTCCCTCTGAAGAGCCATGGGTTTTGGGTCTTTTTTCACATAAGAAAGAGGTTTCATCTCCTTTCTCTTGGAGAGCGCTTTCATGACCACCACATGAGCAGAGAGAAATTACAACTATATTGGGGACTCAAGTGCTGTCACCTGGTGGGAGGGTGCTCAACAGGAAGGGAGGATTTTTGTGTTTGGGCTGTAGGTATTGGTGATATTCATACCTTAATTCAATAGAAAATCCATGACCACCGCAAGAGCTGTCTCTGTTTTGCTGCCTGGTGGCACAGCTTCACTCAGAGAAAGGCTGAACAAACCACTCATCCCAGCCAGCAGCTTGGTACCATAAAAGATGGGAATTTGAACCCCTTTGGGCCAAGAAGGAAAATCTTCAGGTTATTTAGGCTGCATGAAAAGAGGGATGATAGCTGCAGCGGTAGCTCAGCCTTGTCTCTATGTGTCTGTGTACGTGGACAAAGCAGGTCAGGCTTGGGAGATTTTGGCTGCCTGTGAGCCTGCAAGCTGATGCAGAGCAGGAACTCCAGTTTGCGCTGCCTAGGCACCTCTGGAAGTAGGACCACAGGCACTGCCAGGGGTGGATGGATGCAAGTCAGACATCCTCACAGTTCAGCAACAGCTGCATGGCTTTTTGGAACAGAGTTTTGGCCTCTGCTGCCCACAGTTTTCCTAAGCCATCTCTAGCATCTGGATGTTGAGGCTTAAATAAAGACACCAAAGTGAAGATGTGATGTTACAAGGGAGTTGGAAAATCTCATCCCTGTTAACACTGTGTCATGAATATGGGCACTTCTACAGGGACTACCCAGAAGGGGGTTCAGGGTCTTGAGGAACATTCCACCCGTGCCTACACACCCAGCAAGTCCCAGCCAGCATCCCTGGCTCGTATGGTGTTTCTGTCTTTGGAGCCTGTAAAGGGTGAATGGGTCAAATTCATACAAATGATAACACATAGAAATGATTTAATGCACTATATTTTAACTCAAACTGATGTACATCTGTGCTTGAATGTATGAAGGATCTGGGGCATTATTCAAGTTTCTCCTAGCACAGTAATTCACATTCAGCACAAATAGGGAAATGATGCGCTGCACTGTGTAACATCGATGTCTTAGTGTCAGTGATTAACTTTCTGTAAGCTCTGACATGCTTCTACATTAATAGGAACAAATGAAATCATACAGCAGTTGAGCCCAATTAATTACAGAACCATGTGATACAATTTCAAAATGAAATATATCTGTTGCTCCATTTTTTATTTACAAATAGGTAAATAAATTCATGTCAAGGTAATGCCTTAATGGTCTGCCAGTAAAAAAAGGCTTTGGTAGACAGGTTTACAGGACAAGATCTATGAATGTAATTTCTTAGCTTTTTTCTTGCATTAAAGAGAATGCTCTGGACTTGAGTGTCTCTCAAATAAAACACTGGAAAATCCCCTCTGGAAGAAGTTGTTAATATGTTTGAATTGACATGATGTATCATGCTCTGTACCTTTAAAAGAGTATCAAGCAGTACCTGCTAATCTTCACTGCAAAGAGATAAGACACAGTGTTCTGTGCTATAAGAAATGCCAAACAGAAAAAAAGGAACATTCACAGTTCATGCGCAAAGTCTTGATTCTGTCAGATTAAAAAATGCCTCCCTTCTGCATCCTGCTTATTTCTGCCCTCAAATGTTTAACATATTTTAGGCAGCTGAATAAGCAAATAAAGCTCTTGTTTGATAATAGTGTTCCAAAAAGAGTAATTTGTGAAGAGAAGTGGTTTCAGGAAGGTAAGTCATAATCTCCCATTTTGCAATCTCTGTCATGGTATAATCTATAGTACAAACTACTTGAGAAAGGGATTAGCTCTTGAATTTAGGTCACTACAGTGTCTAGTCCAAAACATCAGGTCTGATTTGTAATTCTGCAATACTCTTAATTCCTGAGCTGTTCTGACTGCTGCAGTTCTTGACCAGTACTGGTAGATAAAAGTGCAATACAATGCTATCCGTTACAAAATTATTGGCTGCAAAATTAACCAGTATTATTAGTTAGTAAGTGGTGAGGTTTTGTTGTTCAAATAAATAGTACTGTTCTTCGTATCAGCAGAAGCTAACTGAAGTAATTTACATTATTTTTACTGAAAAGAAGGTGATGGAGGAGGAGACTTGAAAAAGATGAATTTTGTAAGGGCAGGGATAAATGTGGGTAATTATGACACACCAAAATATTAAGCTGAGCACCAGACCCAGTGTGAAAGTTAGCACACTTGTCTTGTAAACACCAGTGGGCTGAAACCATCACACAATCTTCAAATGGAAGAGCTAATGGCCTTCTTTCAATGCATGCATCTCTTTTTTTTTTTTTTACCTCAAACTGTGCACTGTTCAGAATCAGAACATTTTTTCAGCATAAATTAAATCATCAGAGCCCACATTCATCTCATGGCAGTTTGAACTTGATATGTACAAGGGTTTGGATCACAGGCTCCATAGCTTACTTCATTTTCTCTCGTGCCCCTCTGATGATCATGTACTTCACTCCATCCATGATTCTCTTTTTTTCATATGTTGGATTCAAATAAATTCCCTGTCTTTTCAAGGCAGCCTTATTCTTCATCTGCCTACTTTTCTGCATGGAAGGAAAGGTCTTTCAGGTAGTGCAAGATGTAACTGTCTCCTAACTGTCTCTGCTCCTCTCTACTGCCCTCTGGTATAATTTTGGCAGGTCTGTCTTTGTGCATGTTGTCTTTGTGATCTTTCTTTGATAGAAACTTGCTGAACAGATGTGCTCGTGAAGAAAAAATTATTTTTCCCATCACATGCTTTTTATTGGTGTAAATTACACAAGCAAACCTCTGCTAATGGGGATGAGGCATAGCCCTCAGCTAATGCTTGCCTACAGTTCTCTGTCTTTTCTCCTCTCCTTGAGTCCTATGTACTCTCAAGCAACACTTTGCACTTGGATCAGCCACTCCTTCATTAAGATAATTCCTTCTTTGCTCTCAAAACTCTCTTCAGATGTCTTCCTTCCACTTAGACTTCACTCAGTGTGCCCCCCAGCACTATCTGCAACCACCTCTTCACTTGATCTTTTTGTTCTTATCCTCTATACTTGGAATGAATAATCTTCTTGGGGCAGAGATTTTGCTTCCTGTGCTCTTATGAAGGGATATTTTCATGTCCAGGAATGCAGAACTAGGAGAATACAAGCCAAGAAGAAAATGTTTTCAAATTCTATTCTGAAATTTCAGCTGTAATTTTGCTGTTGGATAGGCAGACTGAAACCACCAGTTAAAACCTGCCAGTGTGATCTCCAGAAGCAAAAAACCACCAACCCCTCAAGCTTGGCAATTAGAAAATGAAAGAAGATTGCTTTCCATAGATGTGTTATGATTTGCAAAGATCTAGATACAGGAATGAATAGCTAATTCACACGTGTTATCATTTAAGAGTCAAATCTACTAAACACACCCCTGACTTGAAAGAAATCTAAGAATAGGAGGCATGTCAATTACTGTAATCCTGAAATTATGCATATCTTTCAAAATCTTCTGTCAATTTCTTAGGTTTTTCTTCTTAGGTGGTTTCTGCACTTCTTCCACAAGGCAAAATAAAACATTGGTTTATTCCAATAAATGTTGTGCCTGAGGGACTGCTATTTGTTACTAAGAATTAAATAATCTAAGGGATCAGGCCTTGCCATACAGATCTAAAAGGAGTTTTGGTTCATCAGATCTTGCATCTTGTTTCAGAAGTGATCAGCAGGTAGAAGAAAATGCTCTACTTCTGTTCCCCAGAAGGGAATCAATTATTAAAAAAATGTTAATGTAGAAGGCAAGCAGAGAAAAACTTTCTCCATCAGTAACTTAAAAAACCTGTCACATCTGTCTATATCAGAAAAATGCAGATAGAAGATGATTCTGAGTTTCTGTTTAAGAATCTTAAGAGCATCTGTTAGCTGCAAAGGTAATCACTATACAAACATATGGGTATGCAATGAGAGGAAAAAAGTATATATCATCATCTTTTTGAGGCTTATACAGTAAAAGGCGGGGGTAGCTCACTTGCATAACAAAGGAGGCAGAGCCTTAGGGTACAGATTTTGAGGAGAGTGCTCATTCTTGAAGATAAGCAAGTATATAGATTGTTCTTAATGCAAGATCTGAATGCACACAATTGGATTTGAGGGAAAATGGAGCTGCAGAGCTGCTCTCCCTTGCTTACCTGGAGAACTTCTGTTTCTTTAACTCTCCTGGTAGCAGGGCACAGCCTCCCCTCGATGGATTCAGCTCTGTAGGTACAGAGATTCTCGTGCCTGAAAACTCGTCTTTGCTAATCTTTGGTAAAACAATATTTTAATTTTAATTTTAAATTATTTAAATCCTGAAAACACAAGTCACAGGCTGAAAGTTCCTTTCCAAAGCTTTCTCAAAGTGTTACTCCTGAAGGAGGCTCATCATTGATACTGCCTTTACTACTGCTATAAAACTTTTCTTTTCACCTACAGCCTTATGACTAGAACGGAATATGAAACTGGTCAAGCTCAAATGGTCTTTTGAGCTTACTAACTCAGGCAGTTAAGGCACAAGAATAACATTGCCACAATCAAGCCCAGCCATCTTTGGCTCTGCTGCTCCCCCACCAAATACCTCCTTATGAACGGGTGAGGTTCAAGCCCAGGTCTTAAGCAAGGCCTTCTCTGTCCTGCTCCACCTTGGGTCAGAGCCACTGTACCTCCCACCCTGACAGAAATTAGGCTGTGACACACACTATGGTTTGGTTAAGCCATGATTATTCACAAGTATCCAGCATATCCACGTTCCTAATCATGACAGGAGCATGGCAGACAGAGTTAATCCTCCTAATCCTGTTTTTTGTCTAGAATCAACTTTTTTATTGTTACTGGCTTTTTCTACAAGAATTTAGTCCTTGTTTTTGAGAGCAAATAAGAGTTTGGTTGCAACTACTCTGCTTGCCTATACTAGTCAAGTAAATGCAAATGCTTAACACCTCTTTTTGGAATATCTATCCATGTGGTTGTCCACATGCAGGTATGATAATGAGAAGCATCAGATTCATAGTTTCAAAGGCATCCTTACTCAGTACAAAAAAAAGAGAAAGACCAGGCATCAACAGAATAGAGTACCAAGTCTCATGGTAATTGTTTGACTGTGTCTGCTTTAACTCTGTTATAACTCTGTTGCCAGATAAGACTATCAATTAAATATAAGTTTAGAAGTGGTTTTCTGAATACAATCTTCAAAATGCTTGCCTTGAATGATAAATGTGTCTTATAGAGTCTATGGACAGATGGATTTTATGTGCTGATACTGAATCAGTGCTATCTGAATGCATCCCAAGAAATCCAATTCTTCTGGCAGGCTCTGAAGAACTGCAGTGATTAAGTGTGATTTTAAATTATTTTTGTTTTTTTGAGGTATAGATCTAGAAAACTATTTTAATGTTGTAATCAGTCATGAGGAAATACATAGCTGCAATTAGCAATACAATCTATGTGATGCAATATTCCTTTGTTAGGGAAACACTTCTCATTTGCACATCTTTTGACACATAGGGATACTCTCAAACTGTTTGTTGAGATAAACATTGTAAGAAAGCTCCAGTTTGAGACAAGTCTTGAGACAATCCACTACAGCATTTTAGGATGCAGGTCAAAACTGCTTACATTAGCTAAAAAAGCTTCTCTCAACCCTTGCATACATGTGTAGATATGTTCTAATTAAAGCTTGGTGGATAATGAATAATTTATCCAAGGTCTTTCACCTCCTTTGTTTGTAAATTGTCGACAACAAGATCACAGTTTTCTTGATTTTTTTACTGGGAATTACTTCTTGGGCCTCATTTATTTCCACTTTTTACCAGCTTCTACCTTTTTTTGTATCCCATTTTTCTTTTGCCTTCTTCTCTCTGGACTCTAACCACACATGATCTGTATGTGTCACTAACTACCTTTGTACACTCTCCCTATCACTGCATTGCGTTCAGACTCTGCTCTAGATATTTTTTGCTCCTAAAACTGTGGAGTCATCCAGACCTAGCAAAATGGATATAAAATGGTGTCAACTGAGAATGCGAATTTATTCTGCTTCTTTTGTACTTGGTTAATACCCTCATAAATACATATGTAGGTGTGAGAAAATTGAAGAAGAACTTCAGTCTATTGTGGTTCATCTTATTCTTTTGCATTTAGCTACTAAGGTACTGTAATGACTTTGCTAAAGTTGCTACATTTTCACTTAATATTTTTCTTGTTTTGTCATATCATTCTTTTTTCCTAGTTCACTAATTTTTCCTTTGTTTTTGGTAAAACTAGTATTTCTGTAAAGCCTGGGAAGGAGGAGCAGTGACAGCTCAGCAACAGCAGTAACTCATTTGTATTTCTTTCAGATGCAGAAATGCTAGTCTGTATATTATTCAACTCTGGTATTGTGATAGTTGGAGGTCAAATATTTTATAGTTTCCCATCCTATTTCACCTTTCTGAGACCCATTCAGATGTTGTTATCCCCGTGCATGGGGGATCTTTCACCAATTCACAGAAATTCCAAGTCCAGTGGCAATGATGGATACCGAATTTGGATATAATGATTTTTATCACTTGTTGCCAACAGACTCAGAAGATCCTCAGGTAGGCTGTATCATTGGAAGTTTTGTTATTCTCTTCTAACCTGGAATAAATCCCTTAATTGCAGATTCAGACTGCAGAATGCTGGATATGCCAACAATCATGTGTACATGGAGGGTGAACAGGCATGCTGCTATCCCTAGCAGGAAATCACTGTGTCCAAAAAATACTTTTTAGGCTTTGGACACATCATGTCTTGGTCTGTCAGAGAGAATACGGGAAATCTCTCTGTGTCCTTACATTTTCTTAGCATCAGCATAGTTTTGTGGAAAAAACTGTCCCTTGGGTTTTATGGCTGCTATGGGTCCTGCTAGGATCCTGCGATCTTTTACTTGTGCAAGAAATACGTGGAAAACATTATTGAACGTGAGAGACTGGATAGTAAAACATGGTTACATTCAGGAGTTGCTTCTTTAAGTAACAGATGACTGAAAAAAAGAAACAGAGTTGGAAGGAAACAGCATGGCTAAACCAGTCTATAAAGAGAGGAAAGAGGCAGATTTTAGGTTAATTTCCAGGTGTTGTTTATGGTTCAGAGCAGAACAGAGCAGTGTTCACACCAGTCATTCCAGGGAGGCTTAGAAAGCCCATAAGTGGTGTGCACAAAACGAGGGAAGCAGTCCAGTGCTGCTGCAGGCTCCTCGCTGGACCCACCACTCTTGTTTCCAATGCACTAGAAAACAGCAAATTTCAGGCAAAATATAAAGTACTGTTAAACTCCAAAAGGGCAAGAACAAAATGGAAGTGGCTGACTGTCTGAACTATAGCAATGATACTAATGCAACACTGAAGCCTTCTGCATCCAGTACCAAGAGGTTTTGGTCTTCCAGCTGGTAACTTTCTTTAGATTGTTTTGCAAGCGAAACTAAAACATATAAAGCAACCCCCTGAAAAATCTGTCTGCTCCAAAAATAAGTGTGTTAAATTCTGACAGCTTTATTGCTGTACACCGGGTGGGGAAACCCTAGGATAGATGACTTGCAAAAAAGAAGTATTTGTTCCATTTCTGTTCCTTTATTACAATCATCCTTGAAAAACTAAACAATTCCTAAAAATATGCTTCTCTGCTTTCTATTACTAGCAATCCACCTAACTTGTGACTTCTGCTACCTCACTTCCCGGTATCTGCCTTGAACACGTTAAAAGCTATCAGTGTACTCTTCCCCACCCCTCCGTTCCCACCCCCACCCCCATCTTGACGATCAGAGTCACTTTAATGTTTTGTGAATTGTTGCATTATTTAGTTGCTGGTGTCACTAGAGTGCTCCTAGGTTTAAATCAATCCCTAAAATACACTTACATGCTTCAGAGCACGTCCAGCTTCTTATCTCAGGGTCTGACTCTGGAAACAAAAATAACCCTGAAACACTTGGGTTAAGTATAGTTATGCAAAGCTTCGCTTCCTGTATGGCAGAGGCACCAAAAGCATTGAAACCTCTTACTGCTTCTAGCTTCAACAGCTGCGGGCTATGTTGCATACCTGGCTTCACTCAAAGCTGGTTTGTCTACTTTTCTGAGGGAGGCGAGAGCCGCCTAAAGGGCAGTGGTTTCTTGGCAAAGCCACGAGCTACTTCTTCATGATAAGAAACTAGAGTTGCAAGTTAATAACCAGTACCCAAGTGCATCTATTTTTGTGGTTCTGACTTAATGTGCCTTACAGTAACCAAAGTTCTACCAGGTAAAATAGCCAAACACTGCTCGTGTTGTGTTACCCGCTTGTAACATAAAATAATCCTCCTGACTTTACTGGAGTTTGCCCTCACAAAACCAGGTGTTTACCTGGTAGCAGAAAAGTAGGTGAGCCAGCTGCTGAGTGGAAAAGCTGCACTGTAAAATGCTGCCAGTGGGAAAACCCTGCCTAGATCTGCTGCAACACCTCCTGTGTGGGGCAGAAAGACATCAAACAAAGTGTCCTACTTCTCCGTTCTGTCCCTGCAGTCCGTAGTACCCCTGAGCTTTGACTGCTCCAGCACAGGAGCTGCGATGGGTGTTCAGTCACTGCTGTGCAAATGTGTGTCACCTCACTGCAGTCCCTGTCCTCTGCACCAGCATCTCGACCTTGTGATGAGCATAGCAGGCTTGCTTAAAATGATGGGACTTCCAAAGGAGTCTGGAGGATTTGGGCACAATCTGCGTGGCACAGGTGTTCATCAGGGATGCCTTCTCCTGCTCCGCAGCTGTGGCACAGGAGCAGGAATTGAGATGGGTACGTGTTCTCTAGTGGGGACACACCTGCGGATGGCTTGCCTGCCTTTCAAACAATTAAACCAGACTGTGACATCCACGTTTCATTTTCACAGTCATTGACACTTCCCTTCTCATCAGGCTGTTCCTTGTGGTGTTCAGGGCAGCCCTGTAGCACCATGGGGCAAGAGGCACAACCCAGCTCCTGGACAACACTCCCCCTCAGTGTCGGCCAGTACCGACACGAGGTTGCCACGGCTGAGAGGGTCCCTTGGAGGAAGGTGCTGTGAGTGGTGGGGTGAGAGAAGCAGCTGTCACAAGCCCCAAGTGCTTGCTTGTTCCTGGTGTTTTATTGCAGTGGGGTTTCTTATTGGAATTTAGGCACCATTTCTCTGTTTAGCAGAGTTGCGTACTCCAGGTACCGCCTGGTCAGCTTTAGCGGTGCCTGGTATTTACGGAGGTTCTGGCTTGCTTTGCTTCTTGGTGTAAGAGTGCTGTGCATGACCTGTCAGATCTCTGCCATAGAAAGAAAAATCTTGCTTGAACGTTGTGAGACCCTCAAAAGCCAGCAACCCAGCCTCTTCCGTCCATGGCCAGGGCTGGAGGGGATGCAAGCAGGAAAAGAACAAAGTGTGACCAGACAAGGGCATCAGCTGTGTAATGTAAATTACTGTACTGGTGGAGAGGAGCATCACTAAGGCACAGCGTCTAGATCCCTTTTTGAAGTCTAAAATCCACCTTGGCAGAAGCCAGCTCCCGCTTTGATGTTCAACCCTACTCACACCCCCTCTTGCTTTTGGACTGAGCTGTTCAGGATGGGCATGTGGAGGACCTTCCTCACTCAGTGTGGGCATTGATGTTAAAAGGCTAGTCTCTGTTTAATTGATGGATTTAATTGTCCATTAAGATGAGCAAGAGAAGAACCCTAGCCTAAATGTGCTGTTTCACTTTCTGTCTCCTCTGAACATCTCAGAAACCTCCATACTTGGTACTTATTTTAGGCACTTGAGGGAGGCAGCTCCATAGTTTTAACTTGCTGTGCTGCATCAGAGACACAGCACTGTAACCTAGTGACAATAATCTAATGCTAGTAAATGAACAATAATCTGGGATTGCTTTAAAATGTGTTTCAATGATAAACATCTATTTTGTTACAGACAGCATTTGTGACAGCAGCTCTATTTGTGTCGGAGTGAGCTAAGTGGTCCATGAAGATGTAGTCACAGTATAGGACGATTCCCATATTGCTTTAGACCGGCAGGCTTTTAAAAGTCTGTTGGGCCAAATTCTTTACTCTTTGCACCTCGTACCATTAATTCCACCAGAGAAAAAAATCTATCCTCTCAGAGCAGTCACTAGGCAGTGCACCTGACTTAGCATGGTGGGAACTGATCAGGAGTCTGAACTGCACTGGCTTTAGCCCTCCCCCACCTTAATTCTTCACCAACTTGCATCTTTCCTCACTGTTCAAGAATTACTGGTTAATAATATTATTAACCACTGACACACACTCTATCTTACTTATAAATGCGAGTAATTGTGGCAGACTGGCAAAAAGGAAAAGACTTAGGCACCCTGAAAGTAACATCATGCCTTTGCATTTGATTAGTACTCTTATTATGAGTGTATTCTGCATTGTCACTCTTTCATCGCTTTCCCAATTCAGATTAGCATAGATATTTGAAAAGTAATACAGACCACTATGAAAACAGTGGTTTGGAAAATTGCAATAAATGAATGAGTAACAAACTGCACACCTTTCATCTGTGTATTATTTGTTTAAAGCCAATAGGAAGGTGAACTTTCTTAAAATAAGCAGTTTTTAGGGATTGAAAGGTTTCTGCACCAGTGAGTTGGTAGTGTCCAATTGTCACTGTGGTTGCTTGGACTCAGCAGGCTATTCCATAAACATAAAGATGGACGCCAATCACTGGGATTTTTACGACCTACCACAGCTCTTCAAGAGGGTATTTGCTTACTGTGACATAGCAAACTACTCTAGTGCAAGCCTAACTAAAGGCATGTGAGTATTCCCAATGCAATGGACAGGTCTTTAGTATGTTACAAAGCATCTCCTGGGTATAGAAAACATTGTTCCCAAAATGGAGTATTTTCATCAGAGAATTTAAGCTTTAATCAAGGTTTAATTATAAAGGCTTCTATTTCAGGCAGTTTATAGATAAAATGCCAGTATCTGTATGACTGTTTCACAACAGACATTTAAGTGACTGTGCAGAGGGAACACATCATACCGCATAAGGCAACCCACGTCTGTAATTAATAATGTGTTTTGTGGAGCTTGTACTTAATTGAAACATAAGAGAAAATTGCTTCAGGAAACTAAAATACGCAAAGATGCATAGCAAGCACTTATGGTGGTCTCTCAGTCCTATGAAAAGTAATAGGAATATGAAATGCATCCATATGGTTTAAATAAATGGAAGCGTGTGTTCCGAGTTAGCGAAACATGCTTAGTGGAGAGCCACTCCTACTTCTGCTGGGGAGCTGGGAGGTAGCATCACCTGGTGCTCCAGGCAAGCCAGTAAGGCCCCTCTTCTGAGAACACACGCCAGTATTTCCAGATGTGGAGCTGTGTAGTCAAGGCTACTGTGTTTGATTTTTAACTCTGGCCCTTGGACACTGGGGAGGATTCCCTTGGCCTGGAGTGCCATTCCCCATAGGATTTTCATGCCTTAGCGAGGAGAGGTCAAGAAAAGGGGAGAAGGAGGAATTGGACATGATGAAATGCAACTGTTATTGCTACAGTCGTAGAGTGCAATATTACTATGGCGATCATAATTTGTAAAAATATCCCCAGTTTTGTAGCTACAGCTAATCCTGAAAGCAGGCTGTAAGCTCCGCACGGCTGGGCAGCTGAGGGATGGAGCCAGGCAGGCGGCTGGGGTTCTAAACTCCTCAGTGGTGTCCCGCTGGGCTACTGCCAGAGTCACAGTTGGAAGGCTTTGGTAGGATCTGCATTACCCTTGTCTTTCAAAGAACAAAAGCAACCAAATGCAAAGCAGCAGTTCTTTACATTCTGCTTTCTAGTAAACATATGGTGGAGTCTCCCATATACCATGTGATAATGCAGCTAATAAAAAACTTAAATATTTGCAAATATATATAAAAAATCAGCATGTTATTGACCTCAGCTTTTCAGGATCTTTTAAAAGTGTCCAAAGTATCATGCTATGTATTCCATGAACAATCTTAACTCTGCCTCTTTCAGTCTTTCCTCTGGGTGGAAAACTGCTTGGTGTGAGGTAGCAAGGAGGCCTTTGAAATTCATTGCCAATTCACTATCAAGGAGACCTTTAGGTGAATCAGTTAAAGGCCTGACTGGATCTCTTAAAATCAGACTCTGCATGTGCATTCAATTATTTTGTGTGAATGCAGTGAGTAAGAATTGAATTAAACTCCCCTCCCAGCCAATATATCTTACCATTTTCTGGTCTAAGAGGGATGGTTTGAGAACAGTCTGTGGGGTGCAGAGAAAGAGGAAAACAATGTAATATTTTATGAAATATCTGATCATGTATTATTTGTTTCTGCTTCATAAACTACTGGTTTGATAGTATCTTCAGGCTATTCTCCTGATGGGTAAGATAGGATCAGCCAAACAGGGAACAGAGCCAATGTTATAAGACTCTTGTAATCATGAGCAAAATCAATTTTGAATGAATTGTGTGTGCAACACACACATACACAACAAAAAGGACTGAGCATTCTTAATTGATTAAGAAACAAGACTCAAGTTGCTACCCTCATGAACAAAAAATGTTAACTATGTTTGGGTAATTAATATATCTGGTGAAATTTCAAACTAAGTGCAGCTGTTATAGAACCACAAAAAGCAGAGAATTTGTGTATAATTTCTCACTCAGCTGTATTAATTGATACTGAAAAACAAATACTGTTTACTGTGTTTAAGGGAAATAGAAATTTCTACAATAAATTCAATTTCATCAACAAGGTTTTTCTGATGAAACTTTACTTATCAAACTACAGTTTAGCATTTTTTGTTCATCTTTTCATTTGAAATAAATGGGGGAGGTTAAGTACGTAGCGTAAAACAGGATCAGGTTTAGGACATTATGGTAGATCCTGATACATTTAGTCACCTTAAGGGAAGTCAGAATTATTTAAAATATGAACTCCTGCATCAAATGGAGTCCTTAGCAGTCACAGCCAGAGGAATGCATTTTATAAACATCAAGTGGTATTTATTTCTGAAACAGTTTATGCTTTAAAAGACTATTTTTGATAGTCACCGTTCCTGGTACATGAAGACTAGAGAAAACGTGCTTATTTTTTAATTTTTTTTTTGCATAGCAGTGCAACACATGATCAAGTAAATAAAGATATTTCTATAGGGACAGAAAATGTATCTCAGATCAGAACCGCACAAAATCTCGTAAAAAAATTTTTGGCCTAGTAAAAACTACGTGATGAATGTATGGAATTCAGAGAATGTATTTATCTTGGAACCTCTTGAGATCCTGTTCTTGTGTTTCTCTGGAAAGTATATAGCATACTTCTCTTTTTTTTGGTGTTACAGGATAGGACAGGTACTGGGAAGCATTTATGAAAACAGAGGTGAGAGAGGCCCTTGAGGCACTGAGGACTGCAGGTTATTACAAGGATTACAGAAATAAAAAAGTGCTGTGGTACATTCGAACTGCAATAACTACTTCAGGAGCAATTTTATGGCAAACAATTCAGAGTGCACTACATATCACACTATGTATATTTTGTTGGAAGTTGTGATGTTTTCTTTAAGGAGTCAAGGGAAAGAAGCAAGGGCAGGATAGTCACAATCTCACAATCACCTTGCTCTGCATCAAGTGCTCTCTCACCTTCATGATTTTTCAAAGCTTCACGAAGTCCACTCCCATCAGAGCTGAGGAGTCCCACAGATATAGAGGAGTGAGCAGATCTTCTTCTACAGCTCTACAAGGGAAATAAACAAACACAAAGCACAAGAGAAAGAGTTGCTGGCAGCAATTTCAAGGGGCCAAATTTTATATCCCATCACACTCCAGGGTGAAAGAAAAAAAATAGTGACATTCAGCTCCTGCAAATTTGTTGCTAGAGGTTTTATTGGCTGCCCTCTAGTGAGACCTCTCAGTGGCACAGTCCCTAACCTTGGTGTGGGAGGTGGCTGGGCAGGAGTCAAGGCACTGTGTTTCACCTCCTTGTGTTGGTCTGCAGTATTTAGATCTGCAGCATTTCGTTCCCAAGCAGTAGTGATTAGGCACTGGACACGTGTTGGGAGCAGGAAAGAGAAAGTGTGATGTTCTGTCCTGGCAGTTTCTCAGCATTGTCATGATGACTGTTAAAGGGTGATTTGCTCATTAAAAACACGGGCAACAGCATGTAGTAGGTTTCTACAGTTATTTTATGTTCTAAGATTTAAGGATGGATGATTTTTAGTTGTTATCCACAAAAGATCGTCTTACCCGAGTGTTTTAAAGTCTGGTTTGGCTAGCTAAGTGTGATACTCATTATAGGCCACCATTTCTAACAAAATCTGTCTTGAACATAATGCTATTCTTTCTCCACTTCAGGTACCTCAAAACCCCTATGAAACTGCAATATTCTCAGAGCCTTTGCAATCACACCTTCCAGCATGCTCTGACTTTCTAGGTAATCCTTACCTAGCAAAACCTGTGTTCAGCACGACGTTCAGGGGTCCTCTTGCTCAAATCTGGAGCTGGTCAGACCTATGTCAGCGGAGGAGCAGTTCTGTGAACTCAGAGGGGCCAACTTTAGTGCTTCCATGCCTGGACATGCTCCTGGCATGTTTGGTTTAGCTCACATTTGACTTTGGAAATAAAGAGAAAAGGTTGGGCCACGTGAAAGAGGCTTGGTAACTCTGGGAAATGAGACAAAGGCTCTTTCTTTTGAGTTGCTGATGACCCACATTTTCATACGAGAATGTAATTTCCCAACACACACCTGACGCGCAGAGGATTTTTCTTGAACCCACACCTGTAAGGGTTGCATGCCATGTTGTTTTATTTCTCACTACATTTTCCCCCCTTCCTGACTCCTTGCTCAAGCTGTACTTACATGGGAGGATCTGAGCACCCACAAGAGTTGTGTGTGAAGTGCACATACTTTAAGAAGGGTCTGCATCAGCACTGGCACATGTTCTATATTAGTCAGTGTTGGAAAGGATGGGTGAAAACTGTATGATCAGAAAGTTGGACAAAGGCATTTGCTCACCACCTTTGGCAACGGATGCAACAGAAGGAAATATTACTTTATAGCACTTCCAATTTTGTTTGCAATAGTCATAGTTTGGCACATACCCTCTATCATAGGAGGCAAAATGCTATTAAATTGTGTCAGATGTAAGGGAAAAATAATTAAATTTTTCTTCCATAAATCATAAAACCCTAAGTCTTTGCAATCTTGTAATGGTCTTGTAATCCAAGCCCCTCCTTACATTACTTTATCTTTATGAAGGTGGTAAAGAAAACATAACATAGTGTACTTGATTATAAATTATAATTTTATAAGCATCAAAAAATGCAAACTTGCAAAGCTTTTGTTCATGCTTAGGTTTTCACATACTTAAGTGCCAGCAGATGTTCAATGATCAATAAAACTCAATTTATATACATTATTCTGAAACATCCTTGATCATAAATATAGGCTGGGAATGTCTAACTTCACTCTGAGTAGGAAAGATGATAATAGACTACAAAGTTGCAATATGGAGTGCTATTGTGGTAAGTTTTACTTCAGCTCTAGAAATAAAGCCCTTCTTGATTTTCATTGAGACTGCTGGGACAGAGCCCATGATTTAGAACCTAAACTGTTGTTTTATGGAAACAGCAAGTGGCTAAAATTAACTTCAGCATTGTCAGGCATGGTCGACTGAAAAGAATCTTCCTCATTATGGTAAACTAAACGTCCCCAGAGGCTATAGGCTTTGTAACAAGATGTTCCTGAATTGTGGTGCTTACATTTGCAACGATAAACAAACATACCTTTACTGGGCAGTGACCACCGATTCACACAGAGATCATAGGAAAGCAGGTTCAAAGACGTGCTTCATTTCAGAACTGACTCTCCCAGGCAAACACTGGGAGTGTAAGACAGTGCATATGAGCTCATACCCATCTCAAGAGTATGATTGGAAGAACAAACTCTTCTGAAACCAGGTGCCTGTCAGATGTAATAGAAGGTGATTCAAAGTGGAGTAAGAAGGACTAGTTTTATGCACTTTGTGTGTTAAGAAAGAAAAGATGAAACAAACAACAGAAGCAAAAAAGGTAAAGTGATATATTGTCTTCCTTTTTCCTATCCTTTCACTGCCCTTTGTCCGCAGAAGCAGCAAACCCAGCAGAATTAGACAAGAGCAACGAGAGACCAGCCCATTTCCCCAGATGTAGAGTTCAGTGCTGAAACTACAATTTCTGTCTTTCCTGATCGCTGCACTTTACTCCCTTCCTTGGATATGAAAGGGGCATTCGATCAGTCAGGAGTTTTAACTTTGCTTACACAGTTGCCAGACTCTGTTCCTTGAGCACGCAAAGCCAGCTCTGAGGTTGCTGCTGCCCATCCCCTTCCAGCACGGACATTGTACAACGCCGTTCCACTGCGTCACTGAAGAATTTGCATTCAGGAGAAACAGGTTAGGCCGGCCACTTTCCAACTGTAAGCTCCTATAAGAACAATTGTGTATAGTTACAACCCCCAGGTCATTTTTCAAAGTTACTTCTTTCTGTAAACTCCAAATTGTTTTTTCAAATATAATCTCAAATTACTTTCTCTTTTGTTGAAACACTTCCCCTTCATTGGTAGCTGTAGTTTAAATTAAAAAGAAACCAGCCTGTAGGATTAGTCTATAAATCTTTGCAGCTGCCTTACATGGTGGAGAAACTAGCCTCATAATTATTTTACTTTGCTACTTAAAGCTGTTTTTTCAGATATGACAGAGCTTGTTACTCTTGGTTAAGACTAAGCTTATGAGAGCACAACCATGAAATTTTCAGATGTAAACTTTTTTAGTATGAGGCTCCTTTGAAACGTGATAAATTGTGAAGCTCAGAGACATTCTTACTGAGGTGTTTATTTTCGTCATATAATCTTCCAAAAGGGTGTGTGTTGTAATTTTTGGTTAAATTGTTAATGTACAGGCAGTGTCTGTATCCAGTTCTACATGATATCTGTCAACAAATTCATTACTGATGGTGAAAAGAATTTTCTGCCAACACATTTTTTTTTTTCTGGCTTATCCGGCTACAACTCCTCTTTCATTCCAAAAGTCGTCCTGATTCAGAATTCACAAACTCAGTTGGCACTTTAATGCTAACAATACTGGGCTTTTAACTGGGTTCCTACTACTTCTGTGCACTGAGACAGTACTGCTAGGGGTTTTTTAATCATTTAGTGATGTACAGATATTTGTACCTGACCCACCTGTCATAGATTTCCCTTCTCGAGAGGCTGTGGCATAATTTTCTTCTATATAATTCTCCTGCCAAACAGCCTCCTGAGCCTCCCCACACGCTAGCACATTGATAAGGGCTTTCACACTGAAATGAAAAACACATCCTTTCCCAAAAGCACCGGCATATTTTCTTGCTGGAGCAGTCTGAAGCGCATACACATGAATGTCATGATGCCCTTGAGACTGCGACCTTGTTTCTGACAAATGCACTGCAGAAAGTTAGCACAAGGAAGGAAGATCCCCAATTGAACCCCCAAGGTTCTGTGCAGAGAAGGTGTTGCTGCTGGTTCAGCAGGCAGCCCTCCTCCTGTTGCATTAGTACTGAACCAGCATCCCAAAATGTGATGAGGCACTTTTTAAGATATGCCATCTTCAGCTTGCTGCCGTTAAATGTCTCCTTATGTCACAGTCATTTACAGAACTCCTCCAACCTCTGTGTGTGTATGTGTTATTGGTATTCATTTAATATGCATGCACAAAAAATAAAAAATTGTATAGTGCCCTTTCATAAGTCAGTTTTTAAGGCAAAGATACATCTTTGAGACAACATTATTATTTAACAATTCTTATTAAAACAAACTTAGTTTTACACTTGACAGGATTTGGTCATGGTTAACTTCAAGAATTATATATCTCATCTTTTCACATGTGTATCTTTCACTGGTTAAACTGAGCAGAAGTTATGGACATAATTCTTGGTGAGAGCACAGCTGACAAATACAGGACATGGAGCCAAGTAAAGAAATATGATTTTCACTGTAGTAATATTTTCTAGGTGTTCTGATATACATCTGGAAGTTGTAGTTTAGATGTAAAGATTAAGCCTGTATTTTTTAAAGGTGTGTTTCTTTGACTATTTTGCCAAATCTGCACATTTTGCTATTGATCTATATGGACCAGTGCACTTGAAACAGACTTTTCCATTGAGCTGCATTCCCAGAACAGCACCAATACCATTCATGTAGGTTTGTGTCCAAGGGACACAGAGGCTGGGCTCCTCTCATGGCCCTCAGCTCCAGGTGTATGTGGCCATGCGTCACAGCTGGCACCTTGTGCTTCCTTGGGCTCTGCAGGACCTTCTTGTGTAAATAATTGCAGATAGTTGATAAACGGGCACTTTGTATTGTGCCAGTGGAAGGGTTTTGTTAGCATTTCCTTTGATCCTTTCGTAAGGAAACTTCAGTTATTCACCTAGGAGGTACTCACAGTAATATGTTCATTTACTAAGTCGGCACATAAACGTTCAAGCTGCATTGCCTCCAAACTACGGATGTGCTAAATCCTCCCTGTGTCTGGAAAAAGTCACACCAGGGAGAGATGTGCCATCTGCAAATCATTTTCTAAAAAGCTCCAAAGAGTAAGGGACTCTCATTTGAAAATGCTTTTATTTGAGAAATCAATGTGTCCTTCTTTTGATCCTGAATTGCCTTGGGCAGAAACATTTGAGCTTCCTCTTTGGAAAAATACTTCTTATTTTACACAGCTGTCTAATGTTTTGATGGTGAAATTCATTCTCTGCTCTGGTAAAACTTCTAGTGATAAGGGGAAGAAAGAGTGTAAACTTCAAAGGCAAAAAAAGACAGAGGTCTTCCTTTCCAGGCCTTTTAGTGTATAGAGTCTATAAATCCTCCCAGATTCTCCACATAAAGGTGGTTGAGACCCCAAAATGGTGCTGCTGTCACTCACGTAGTCTTTGAACACAATCCCATGAGCTGTGTATGGCGTGAGGCAGAGATGACCTGACCTTACTGTCAGTGCCCCTCATTGCTGAGATGCCTCATCCCCACGTCCTGCAGATTGGGTAGTGGAGACTGCTCAGTCAGCAAAACATTTGCTGTTTCTTTGGCCTTTCACTGGACCTTTTAATTGCTGAGTCAGTGTTCTGGTGTCACCAGAAGTCCCTTCTTTGTACTCAGCTTTGAACAAATTTAGCTCTTTTGGTCTCTGTGCCAATGCAAGCCTTATACAAACCATGGCTTGAGACTTCTGCATCTTTCCCTGGCATCTCTACCCTGAGTGATTGGCTACTGAATACAGAAATTCCCTTATGGACTCCAAGCAACTTCACATCATGGGGGAACTACATCCTGCTACTTCAAATTGTCCAAATTCCTCCAAAATTATTCAAGCTTCCTCTGAAAAACTGCAAGCAGGTGACCTTACTGCTTTCATATATCATCTTATCAGGATGTAATGTCACAGGACTTACTCTGCAACTCACTGGGCTGGACCAGTTCAGCTCACAAAGCTGGCAGAAGCTGTGCACAGTTTTCTGATGACTTCAGTTTTCTCCTGGGCTCCTGAGTTGAGAAGATCTATGACTGGTTCTGCTGGATGCCAGACCTGGCACAAAGGGTCAGCTGACATGGAAACTGGAGTCAGCAGCTGAACTGAGAAGAGGGAACAGGATCTTCTTCCCACTTTGGCACCAGCAGCAATCAGATTTGATCAAATCATGTTTTGTGTCTTCACACTAAGGCAATCATGTGGGGCCTTCTGTAGTCAGTGGAGGAATGTAAGTCCTTTGGACAGTGACTGGGAAGCACAAGTTGTCTATGCCAGCAGGTCCTATGCTCATTTTATGGAGGTACTCTTTTCAGAACATCTTCAAAATAAAGAGAGGATTTTTACTTTTGGACTTCCCTCATTCTCCAAAACGTTGGGAGACAGAGATGTATTGTGCTAATGAGACAAATAAAATTTAAAAATCTTCTCTAGCTGAAACTTTTCATTTGTTTGAGGGTAATGTCATTGCCAATAGAGCAAAACAAACAGTACATGCTTCTCTCAGTCTCCAGCATCTTTGTTTCCAGTATTGCAATGCACAAAATTCAGAGGCAGAACAGCAAATTGCAGCTTGCCAGTATGAGGTGTTACTCTCTCTCCTTCAGACAGCATTCAAATTTTTTGCAAAAGGCCTTAGAAAGGCCATTTACAAATCTGTAAAATCTGCAAAATCATACCTGTAAGTAGCAGATTCTGCATTTGTCCCCTTGATAATGCCTGAAAATAAAAAGAAGGCAATACTGATTGTGGTAGAAAATAGACACTCCAAACCAATGAGGATTTATTTAGAAAACAGATTTCAAGTTGTTCTGGACTCATACAGCCTCCTATAGCTTCACCTCGGGACATCAGATGGCTTCATTTCCTGGCATGGAGATTAGCTGGCTGACTCTCTCAGTAAGAACATTTGATCTGAACTCCCAAACATCCTGATTCAGAGCAGAAAATACTCCACAGAACACATGTATTCTGCAAAATGGGGAGATCAGCAATATGGTCCCCACTGTGTGAACTGCCATCGTGCTGATCACAGTGTCCTGATATGCCGGAGTGGATTCTGGACCAAAAGAAGTCAGGAACACAGTTGACCTTGCTAAGAGTTCATTCTGGCACCCTTGAGCAATGACATTTTGAGACATGGTTCACCATGGGCTTCTGAGACCTGTCTGAAGCCTACCTCCAATGCATCTGAATCCTATTTAAATCTTCAGAGGGTGCTTCCTTATGAGCACCTGGCAACATAATTTAAACTTTAAAAATTTTACTTCAAAATATGTAATCAATGAAAAATGCATCTATTTACTGCTTCCTTGCTAGCCACCTTTCAGAACAGTGGGGAGCGTACAAAGTTTATGTTACAATGCTGCCACAGATCCACTTCCAAGAAGACAAATTTCCAGTACGACCTCATTCAAATACCATTCCGATTTCCAGCCTCTGTTGAGATCACATATTTCAGAGTTTGCTTATTGGAAGTTTGGGGATTTGCCTGCAGTTATGTTTGGTATTTCATTTTTCTGCAGTAGAAAGAAATGGGGTGGAGTAACGGACATACTTGGCAGCAAGAATTTCTTTCCAAAACATAGCATGCGGTAAGGAGTGCCTGGCCCTGAACATGCCTTGAGAAGCAGTCCCCTTGGCGTGATGCTATATCACTTTACCTGACTCTGGTGCTTCTGTACCAGCATCTTTATTTTGTCTCACTTTGCAACGCCGAATGACTTTAATGGCAGAAGAAGGCAATGATTAATTCAGAAAAATTACGGAAAGAGTTGCAGTTATGAGATCAGAAACAAAAGGCTGTAGGTAGGGCAGGTGCAAAACACAATTCCAGGCAAAGTGTAAAAACTGGATATCTTGGCAACTGCTTATTCCATTTTACTTGGGAGACTTGAGGTATTTTTTCTGTCAGAACTGGGGCTGGTATCTTCCAGCAGCATCCTGATTTCTGAGGGTTTGTGGAAGGCTGGTCTGGGAATGGGTCCCTTGTGCTGCTGCTCAGCTGTGCCTTGGGCTCTCCCCTCCTGGGCAGTAATTTCCCTGCTGCTGTACCAGACTTGGATGGCCTGACTTGCATCTACCAACTCCCACCCATGCACAAGCAGCTGATTTTTCTCTCTCTCTCCCTCATTTACTTTGCATCCTACTTCCTGGTTCATATTTACTACTGACACAGTCTCAAAATGTTCCACTTGCCACGTGGGTTAGTTCATATACTCTGCTCTGGACTACTCGGGCAACTACCCATAGCAGCCTTGTTTCAGCCTGGAAATCTGAAGAGCAAACTCTCCTGTGCTCAGCTCGTACCTCATCCACCTGTGAGGCGTCTCAACTTTCACCTAATCTGAACTGTTACCTTATACATTCAAACTTGAGTTGCAGCTTCTAACATCTGATATTTGATACTATAGAGGATATCAGTTATAAAGTTCACAAAATCATGCTGTAAACTGGCACATGACCACCTCTCTGTGAAGCCCATATGCACCACATGAGCAAAGCAGCTGATAAGGCCAGTGAAAAAGATACTTTGTCCAACTTCCTGATGGCTTTAGAGGTCCTGCCATCCAGCTTTCCCAAACCAGAAACCAGCAACACAAAACACGGCACCTTGGATGCTGCCTGAGTTCATCATGCAGCACAAAGCCTTTGGGGCTCCATTCTCACTGGACACCCTGGGTGAGGACACACAGTGTGCCTGCTTGAAAGATCTAAGGCTTCTAGTAGTTTCTCCCCACAATCAAACTCTCTCTTTCCCTCCTCCATCCATTTGTTTCCACCGTGCAAATATGCCAGCACATTCTGGCACAACTATTTGTGCAGCCACATGGTGACCCGCATCAGGGAACTGGTCCGAGTCAAAAATAACTCAGCAAAAGAAAAGGTTATTTTTAACCCAGCTGAGCTACCCAGTCCAGTTTTAGGAGCAGTTGGAGTGCCATGGGGAGGGCGCAGCACGGGAGCTGCAGAGGGTGGCAGAGGTGAAGGGAGAGGTAGGAGCTGCCTGGGCTGCCACTGCTGCTGTCACAGCAGGAAGGACCTGCAGCTCCTTTAGAAAGTGTGTCAGGTGAGCTGGTGCTTGTGAGCTGACAAAGCAAAGGATGTAGGACGATGTTCAGCCAGCCTGGGCAGGGAAGGCAAGTCTGGCAGGTGTACCTAGGGTTTTAATCATCCCTTGCTCCCTTGAACTCAGCTCCAATGGCAGTGATGGTGACTGTGTCAGGCAGCTGTAATGGTCTGAAGATGGCTCAGTACCTGTGTGTACAGGCATGTAAACAAAAAGGTCCCTTGTGCTGTAAGTGCTCCTTGTCTTCCACTGCAGATCATGAAACATAAAACAAATGAACCACTGATACAACCCAACACCCTCACATTTCTGAGTAGCTCATAATACCGGTAGACAATCCCTAGATCTGCAAGACTTAGAAGAGAAGAATGGTCCAGATTGTTCCTCCACACTGATAGAAATCAGGATTAGCTTTGGACACTGATTTACACCTGTTTGAAACTGATGTGGGTAACGGGAAAGATCTGGAGTGTTGTCAGAGAGGATCCTCACTTCCACTTATGCTGATGCATTTCTGTGAGTCTCTTTTCAAGACTTCAGAGATAGCTGGCTGCAAACATCCTTCCCCTTTAGCCTTTGAATACACTATTAATGAAGTGATTTTCATCTGATATATCTGACAGGCAGGTATTTCCTTCCTGCCCTTCCCCTTGCTCTTCTGGAATGACTACATAGCTTCTTTTTGGCATATGTACTTTATACACTGTGTTCAAAGAACTATATAAGAGCAACAGCATGACAGGCAACCCATAAAACATGAAAGGGCTGCTCATATCACTCTGTGTGTTGAGCTAATGTTACCCTCCAGCCATATGCAACCATTATATGTAGCAATCATTAAAAACTGCTATAAAATGCTTTATAAAAAACAGGCCTGCCTTAGCAAGGGATGGCATAGATAATATTAAGGTCCTTCTCTCCACTGCCTGCTGCAGTATTATTGCATACATAAGTATACAATATTACTGTAAATATAATGCAATATATATGTGCTTTTATATATGTACAGTATTACAGTATATTTATCCTCAGAAAATGAGTGACTTCCTTCTTAAAGTAGCAGGGAAAGATCTCTAGATTTTTCTGTCATACTAAAACTAAATGGATTTCAACGGGCTTTCTTCAAAACTGTTAGAAAAATGAAAGCATCTGCAGGTTTTAGAAAGTGAGCTCCTTTCAGAAGATACAGCCATAAATGAAGGCTTGGAAAATAATATTGAAAAATTGCTGCTTTATATGGCAAAGGGAAATGTGTGTGACCACTTTGCTTGTAGGTGAAATATATTATGGCAGCTATTAAAAAACCAGATGTTGGAACACACAGTTTTCATATGAATATGAAATATTTGGATTTTTTTACCATGTATTGATAATATCTGTTGCCTCAATAGCTCAGGTGTTTCCAAATGAACACAGCATCACAGACAATAAGGCTTGTAAGGACCTGTGAAAATCATCTAGTTCTTATCCCTGTGCCTCAGTGGTTTGCATAAATGAGCCTTAAAAGCTTCCAGCTCAGTACTTAGCTACCCTTAGAGTTAGAAAAAGTTTTTCTTTCTTAATTCTTTCTTCATTTTATGTCCATTATTCCTTGTTCTGTCTTACATGGACATGGGAAGCAGATCATCCCATTCCCTTTTGCAGTATTCTATAAAGTACTTCATGGCTGTTATTTTGTTCCTCAGGTTTTTTTTCTCTGCATGAAATATCCGCAGTTTTAAATCTCCAAACCCAGTTCTTCTCCATTAGTCTATACCTTTCTTGAAATGCATTTCCTAAAACTGGACACAGACCTCCAGCTGAGGTTTTATTAATTCTGAGTAGAGTGGAATATTACTTCAAATGTCCTACAGACAATAATTCTCTTTATCCATCCCACTGTAATATTTATCTTTTTCATAACAGTGGGTCCTCGTATTCAACTTGTGATCTACAACAAGCCTCAGATTCTTTTCTGCGGAGTTCTTCCCTACCCAGTTGATCCTTATCCTTTCTTTGTGCAGTTAATCACTATTGCCTTAACCATTTTGCAGTTGCAAAATTCTTACTTGATTCCATCTTATTTCTAGGTAATTTTTTAGTTTGCCAAGATCCTTTGCAGTTCTTTTCCTTCCTTCCAGCCTTCCAGGTGTACATCTATAATATTAATGCATGCACATTTTTCCACCTCACAAATAAAAATGATGACAAGTACCTTAAGACAGACCCTTTGAAGACCTAGTACTTCCTGAGTAGTTTTCTGGCCAATTGTGTCCCCACTATTTGGTGAGGTTTGTTTAGTTTTTGTTGTGTTTTTTTTTTTTTTTTTTAATTTACTTAGCTGGCCATTTTAGGGAGTTTTTACTAAAGTCATGAGATATTCCTTCTCCCTATACACATGGCCTACTCCCCACCAAAAATTTAGTTGCTTTGGCCCTATTTGTCCTTAACAAATCTTTGGCAGCTATTAATTATCTCACTTTTTTATTGTAGCTGCTTGTAAATAATTCCAGTATTTTTCTGCTAATTGAATTTCAACTGACCCCGTTATCCTTTTTAGACAGTCATGTCCCTCCCTTCATGCTGCCCAGGGAAAAAAACCACATGTAGCTATTTAGTGCCAGGGAATGCCTCTGTTACACAGTGCAAATTATGTCCTCCTCTCATGATGACACATCATGTAAACTTTTTCATCCTTCTGTGATCAGATTACACTGCACAGCTAGTAAAGAACTGGGAAAATGATATATTTTTTTCCCACTGTTGGTTCCTCTCTTGACCACAGGTTTGCACGCACAAGACTTCAGTGTCATTCAGTTGAAGCAAAACTTGCATCAGACTCTGCTGAGTACATTTGCTTTCTGAGTAAGAGATAATAGTGACCAGTGTACCATGACCCACCGCAGAACCTGAAGAGGACATTACTTGTGCCACTTATCTTTGCTCTTTTTCTGCTGCTTCTCCTGTTGAAACAGTCACACAAGCATTACCAATATCTCCACATTCAGGAGGATTATTTCACTGCCACAAAACTGAGTCTTCCTATATCTGATTTGAAGTCAAGTTTTTCTCCTGATTCTCCTCCTTTCAATTGCTGATTACAGGTTGCACTTTCTGATATCCCTATGTAAAGCATATGCATTAAATGAATAATGTCCTTTTGTCTGGGCAGTTTGCAGGACACAACATATCAAAAAGTAATTCACTCTTGTGGTACACCATGGGTGAAGCTCTGATCCAAATAAAGTTTACAGAAGTTTCACCAGTGGCATGACAAGAATCAGAATATAACCCTGAGCAGATTTTTACTTTTTTTTAATACTAATGGCAAAATAAAAATACTGGATTGAATCATTATTTACCAGTTGTCCTTAGAACAAAGACAGATGTACACTGCACCCCTCAAAGACTGTCTACAAATTTCCTCCTTCCCAGAGAGTAGTGCTTGGCAAGTGTCCAGATATCAACATTTTTCCTTTGAAAATTATTGATTATATGGTTCTAACAATTGCTAAATCCTCCAGTGTTCGAGTCAAATTTTGTCTTTGTTTAGGGGCCAAAAGATAGATTAGGAAATGTTCTTGTCTTGAGGTAAAGAAAAATTATAATTTTTAGGTGGAGGGAAGCAGATAACAGTCAAAAGAATATGTAAGGCATCTGGCTTTCATATTCTGCAATTTATTAAAGAACATAACTATTTTCTGACGAAAAAAACCCTCAGCAAAACGAAAGAGAAATCAGCAAGAGCCTTTACATACAGCAAAGTATAAAATATAAAAAAAATTTATAACCTGGTGCACCACCTTTATAAGAACAAGTAATTTTCCCCCTTTTTGTTTTATTTTCTAAACTGAGTACAAGGTTATTTGCTTCTTTCTTTCTTTTCTTTTTTTGACACCACAGTAGAGGTATAGTGTTCTCAGGGACTCTATAAAGAAAATTTTATAGCTTCTGTTTTGATTTCTTTACCCTCCTCCTCTCATTGTGGATGGAAGCACAATGGTGGCTGTGCTGGGATGTATCAGCTCTGAGGCTGGATGTTTCCAAGCACCATGTGTACAATCCCAGCTCTGGAGTACATTAACAGGCAACACAGTTCACAGCACTGTCCTAGTTTTAGCGGTCTGCTCTGAAGTTTTGAGGATATAATCCCTTTTGTGATTTTGCATTGTTTTGTTAACGTCTGCAAAGTAGAAATGCAGCTTTCGAGCAGGGAGTATCTCACCTTCCGTGTGCAATAGCTAAATAACTTTACAATGAAACTACTGACTTTAATGGCATCTTTCTTCTGCTGCTGCCATCATTCACCACGATTGTGTTGCAGACAAATGAGTAATGATGACCTAGATGATGATATAGTTGCTCACAGTTATGCTGAAGTGGCAAACAGAAATTTAGTTTCTAAGACCCAATGTGGGCAGGATAAGATTATTTTTTCCTTGCCATTTACTTTTTCTTTGCCATCTATCTGGACAGCTTCCATTTATTTCACGTCTTTTCTTGATATCTTTCTTGCACTCAGACTTACTTGGTCCTGTATTTAAAAAAAAAAGCATTTAAATTTGGGTGAGGGAAGTGCCAATGCTTAATCTCTGTTAACATGATGCCATTTGAAATCATAGAAAACTCAGGGACAGCACAACAGGGATGACTCTTGGAAAAGTCTGGAGAGTTTACTTTCAATATCTCACTCAAGATACTGTGTCAAATAACAAATATGAAATCTCTGAAACGTGGCAGCATTCATGTCTGAAACTAGTGAGTGTCTTTTCCGTCAACTTTTGATCCCTCTGTTTTGACTTTATCCACAGAAAAGAGGAATTGTCTTGATATTTTGGGTAACCATACTTGTGACTAGACATTCATACAATACGTTATAATTTACCCACGTATTAATAGTGTTGGCTCTCAACACATATTTTCAAACTGACTGTAATAAAGGTATATTTCAGGAACTTCCGTAGGCAGAAATTAGCTCTCTCTATAACCTAGGAAACGTGTGCTTTCAATGACGCAGTAGTCAGTGGTTCCTTGGCATACCCATCTGACACACTTACCCAACAGCAGCTCTCATTCACGTGGGCTTCCACGAGTCATGAGCCTCTACCCAGGGTATGCGCAGAATTTGGTTCTGGAGATTCTTTCCCAACCAAAATCAGATGTAAGACATTGAAGCAGACCACCTGAGCTCAGGATGGATCAAAGGTGCCACCGCAGACAGCACAAGCTGTAAGCACACTTTGTCTCCAGTTAATGTTTGTGATGACTCTGTGTTCCAGTCCCTTCACTCATGGCAGTCAGTGAAGATCCTGCATTGGTCTAGTCATGCCTGGGAGAAGTAACTGGGAAGCAGATCTGATGTTGAAGCAATAAGATCTTTCACAGGAAATGATAAAGTAGAGCTTGTTTAAGGAATGTGTAAACAAGCAGAAGCTGCAGGTGAAGCTGAGGGTCCTTAGTCCGCTAGTGATGACAAGAGAGGCATTCCACTCCAAGATCCAGATTGTGGGCATCACTGTTTAATTTTCTTAGCCATGCAGTTATGTTATGAATCAGATAAAAATGGGAGTATGGGGTGGCAGGGTGTTTTGGGGTGAAAAAAACCCATGACCACCCAAAAAGGGAAGGTAGAAGCTGGAAAACACAGCAAAGCTAAGAGCTTGAGAAGTTCCATTCATCTTGCACCTTGATTTATCTGGTAAATCTTGGCCATCCCTGCACATTGCAGAAATTCCTGCACTCCTATAGATACCTTCAGCCACGGGGAGATTCCAAATGACCTTAACTCTCAGACTATTAATAAAGATCCCAATCACCACAATGAAGTGATAATGGTAGCTGGTTTAATCATTGGCTTTCATCATAAAAGGACATGAGACAGTCCTAGAGACAGCCTCCCAAGCCTAAGCTCCAGAAAGCAAATTCTTAATATAAAAGCTCTAGGGAGTGGTATTCAGGGGGGATTTAGGGACACTGCAGAACTAATGTTCCTCTTTCCCTAAGAAAAAGGTGGATTTAGGGAGTTGTGGACCTTGGAAATGGTGGCTTTTGTTATACCATGGTGGATGTTTGTGTGGGAGGAAATCACCATGTTCTCTGACTAATGATAATTTTCTGATTAAGACTCAAATTATTTGGCCTGGCCAAACTGTATTGAGTACCAGGGGAGGGGGCAAGATTGGTTTGGAGTGAAAGCAAAATTGAGTTGAAGTAATCTTTCTTGTTCTCTGATTTCTATGTTCATTAATAACATACTGTGAAGGCAACAGCCTCTGCGGAGAAGGAAAGCTGGGTGAAGTGACTGCTCTGAACTGGCGTAACAAGTTGTGTGATCCAAGATCTCTTGAAGAGCATAACAAAGACTATCTGTCTTGGTAAAACAGACTTTACACAGCATGAAAAGTCCTCAGCCTTTGCTACTCTGTGCAGTTTGAAAAATTATGCAAAGATAAAAATAACTGATTAAAAAAAAAAAAGTGTTACTAGGATACCAATCATTCAGTGGAGGGCAAATCAGAACTCAGTAGTCTGTAGGTAATTATAGTGCTGAGTAAACATGCAAGGCAGGCTACCAGTAATCCTTCCATTAGTTGGGGAAGTCAGGATCAGATACGTGGTTCCAAAAGAAAATTTGTATTACATTAGATTGCTTTACTGTAGACTTCTCACTGCTATACATATTCAAAATACAATCCTTTTCCTGGGAGGGAGAACTCTGCAGCCTTTATTAATGTGATTGCCCAAATGGATTCACAGCTAGGATTTTGTCCTCACTATAAGATCGAAATGTGCTTTTCTGCCAACAAAACTCACTTTTTGTTCTACCAACTTCCAATGGACCACCACCCTCTCTGTGACAAGCTTATGCGCTGGAAGTCTGATGATGTGCCCCATGTCATTCCCCTCAAGAAGGAGGCGTCTCAATCTCTCGCACCATTCTTCATATGTTCTTTTCCCTTTTGTTGATTCTGTCTACTTGTCTCTAATTCACCTATGTTTTTAAGTATGCCTGGAGCTGTAAATGGGACTTCCGCTGAAAGTTGCTAACCCCCTCTTCTTACACACAGTCTAGCTCCTAATACATGTAACAGTACCATGTTATTAGCTCATTGAGCTTGAAATCTATAATAATTTTGACTTCTTTTTTTTCCTTCGGTACTTCCGAAAATACTGCGTTTATTTCCTGTTGTATAAATGTTCATTTGTGTTCCCCTTCCCAAGTATAATGCTTTACATATGTTTTTACTGAAGTCCATTTCAATTGTTTAATTTGGAGTGAAGACTATTTCGAATTCATATCCTGGTTTCCAAAGCATCTCCCATCTCTATTCCTCACTGTCATCTGTAAATTTTGTAGGTGTATTCTGTGTTTCAATACTGACATCATCCATAAACAGAAACCAAATATACAAGATCTTCTGGTGAGACCCCATTTCAGCTATCACCCATATGTGTGGCATAACTGTCTGCAATTTTTTGTGTGCACTCCTTTAGACACCAATTTTACTTGGAATTAACTAGATAACATTTGGATGTCACCAAGGGTCATGCCAGAACGCTTGCTAAAATGAAGATACAGCATATTGAATGCTACGAATGTGAGTTATCTGGGAAATGAAGGAAATCAATCTGACTTGGTGTGATTTGGTTTTACTTAACACCTTCTTTTCCTCCAAGTGCTTGTAAGTATATTGTACACTGAGTTGTTGCAGTCTCTTTCTGGGTGTCAAAGGTAGGCTGGCTGTTCTATAACTCATTTTCCCCCTTCAACATACAAGTATTATACTATATTTATATTTATACTTATATTTATAGTTATATTTATAGTTATATTTATAGTTATATCTATTCTATTCTATCCTATCCTAAATTGCCCTCTTGTCCCTCAGGCCAACATACTCCCAGGCAAGCTCTAATGGCTCGAACGCTACTGTAACTTGTTCCGTCAGTACTTCTAACTGAATGCAGTCAGGCTTTGAATATTGCTTTAGATAAGCATTTCTAACTTTTCCCTCTCTGATCTGGCCTGACCCCTTATTCTTTTGTTTAAACTAATTTTATTAAGCTTCTTTAGTGAAGACTGAAACAATGAATACTTTGGCCTCTGTTGTGCAGTCTGTTATTTGCTCTCTGCTATATAGCTGTACTTCTTTCGTCATCTTATGTTCTGGTAACATTTTCTAGTTGCCTTTTATGCCTCCTACTATTTGTAACTCCTTGTATGCCCAAACGTTTTGCTTTGTCCTTACATATTATATAGTCAGACATAGAGAGGTGTCCTGGTTTTCCAGGATTTCTATGGGGCTTTGATTTCCAGGTGCCTACAGAACACCTTAGAATACCATATCAACCTGCAATTGTGCTTTCTTTTCCCTTTGTATCTGAACAGCTTATTGAAGAACCTTTAATATGGTTTTTTTTTTTTCAGTATCTGCCAGTGGTCCCCTACTCTTTTATCCTTTCCATTATCTTCTCAAGAGGCCTCCACACCAGCTTATGAATTTTCAGAAATCCGCTCTTTTGTAGTTCATCCTTAATAGTAAGGTTATTCCTGAAATAGTCGTCTGCCATTTCATACTTGCTTTCTTTCACCCAGACTACCTTCCACCATTTTAAGCGACACTTCATTATTAGCTGAATCAAATTCAGTTTAGCTGTGTCCCCAAACATTATGTCTCATCACACCACACCTTCTGAGAAAAAACCTGCCCTCAGTGTATTCCAAGACCCTGACAAATGTCTGTGTCCTCCTTTATTGCTTTTCAGAAGATACGATGCTATTTGAAGTGCCTTATAGGGACAAGGTCAACTCTTGAACATCTCTATGAGTTGCTCAAGCAAAAAAAGCCTCATGTATTTCTTCTTTCCCATTATTTAGTTTTCTCCAAAACACATCTTACAAGACGTACATCTTGTTCTTTTCCCTCCTCCTTTTCACCCAAAGGCAGTCAAGAAGACAGCTTCTTAGCTCTCACTGAAGTGGAAAGCAAGTATACATGTCTAAATGCCTTGTCCTATCTATTCTTGAAAAAAAAAGAGCTGTATCTGTGTCCCTATTCCAGCTCCCTGATTTGTTCCATCAGGACTTCATGGCACCTATTATGTCATGGGTTTGTGCATATGAAGGCTGTGAGTTTTCCTGTTTATTCAGCATATTCCTGATATTGCATATAGCTATTTTGGATATTCAGCTGTTTGCCCCATCACTCACTCTCTGGTCTTTCTTGTGCTTTTTGTCAACCATTTCCCTATGGAGATTGTTAACAAAGTACTAATTACTGCCAAGCGAAGGGTATAGTGGTGGCTTTGTGATGCAGATACTGGTCAGCCAGGAACTTGACTGAGACTACGAAATTACTGTAATTCCCATCTATCTCTGGACAGCCTCCAGATAGTAGTAGCTTTCAGTCTCTGCCAACCTGGTTTGGAGCAGTTTCACTGTGTGTGATTTTGCGTGTTCGTCAGCCAAATCAGAGAGCCAGTCCAAAAATCTAGTACTTAGAGGGTGTTTGATACCCGTGGGAGTTGTCTGGGTCGGGAAACCAGTGACTGGTTTATAACAGATTGAAAAAAAAAATAAAAAGAAAAGGGTAGAAATGACATGACTAGCATTTTAGTTACAAATACAACTGTAATTAAATGAAAACTACCAATGTAAAGCAGAAAGTTTTTTCTTTTGGTTTGGTTTTTTTTTTTTGCAAGTGTTGCCTGACAGTCTTAATAAAGTTTAAAGCTGAGCTGGAACTGTTCATACAAAACGTGAGGAGTTGCAGCCCCCCCTGATGTGTGACATGGTTGTCAGTGAAGTGTCACGTTGTTGGTTTTACAGAGCACACAATGTGCAGCCTAGGTGGAAGTCACAGCTGGAGAAGCTGCCACTGAGATGTCTTTCACTCCCTTGATCAGAGGGAGTCCTTGCAAGTCCTTGATCAGAGAGTAACACCAAAACCATTGAAAAAATGATGTCCCTTTACAGAGCATTAAGGGCAGATCTCTTAGAGCCCTGCCCTCTACTCATCTATATATACGCATAGCGTTCCTTTCTATACCCCAGACATACTTTTCTTTATTACTTAATTTAACATAATGAATAATTAATACTCTATAATTAATAACATAATAATATACTGCATACACTATAAGGAGGAAAATGCTAAAGCTCATTGGAACACTGTCAGTTGTTATAAATGACAAATAGGCAGCAAAACTGAAAATCCTATTTGCTGTTCATGTGAGTTACTTTCTAACTGGATTTTATATGTGTACCAACTTCTCTATTCCAAATTAATGGGAATGTTTGTACATTTTCAGATAGAGACAGATTTGTTCTCATCTATTGCTTTATAGATGTTGCAAGGAGATGAGTAGGAAGCCCATCCTGCACCAGACAGCTAGAATGTTCTGAACGACATGTTCAGAAGACAAATGAGTGACAAGTCCTATTTGTTTTCATTTAACACAGAAGGTCAGTCAAAATCACACATAAAATACCATTATGAACTATGACAAGTAATAATACATATTTGCCAAGAGTAAGAGAAAAACCAGTTTAAGCACTCCCTGTTCAACAAATCCCTCCCACTAAATTCTACCTTCTCAAGAATCTCAAGTCTATAAAATACCCTTGCAAAAATGTTGGGATCTAGTGCACCAGAGCAAAGCAATAGTCATGAGCCCTTTACCAAGAACAATCTGTCCTAGGCCTATAGCTAAGCATATCCAGGAACTATTCACTTCTGAATCCCAGTTTGTCTGAGCTGCTGGGTAAAACCACAGAGCCTAGTTTTTGAGATACTTGTGGCAAGGCCAAAATTATAAAATAACTCACATCCAAGCCTTGAACCGCACCTGGATAGAAGTGGGAACTAACAGTGTTTACAGAACCGTGTGTTCTTTGTACACACAAGTACAGAGTGCTAAAAATTGATAATTTAAGCTTTAAATGGACAGAGGGACTTCTTTAACATCTGAGATGCCCTCTAAACCAGCTCATCTACCCCAGAGCCTGGGCAGCTCAGACCAGGATGTAAGAGACATATCTTTAGTGAATGCACAGAATAAGCCTCTTTTTTTGTCATTGCCAGCATTTCATTCAAGCTAATGTCTAATTAGAACTGAGAATTTGGTGTGCTCTTTGCTGCTGCTATGACAATTCCTAAAAGCATTTTGTGAACATCAATTGTGTGTCATAGTTCTGCAATGAGCTCCTCAGCTACAGAAGGAGAACAGAGGGACAACATGAGCTCTGTTTTATTATTGCACAGTACAGATAATGATACACTAACCATATCAAAAGGAGCTTTGTAATTACTGGCTCAGGAGCTCTTGTGGTTATTTTACATTTAACCCACATACCAATTTGGTGTCTGCTGGCACATGGTGGCCATATGGAGGGCAGAAAGCCTTACTGCCTACCACAGGAGAATATGATCTGGAGAGCGGAGGCATTTTCATGTGTTGAACTAAGTTCCACCCACATCATAAATTGGTCATTCTTTCTGCCACATCATAAGCTGCAGAAAAAAAAAATCACATAAATCTTCACAGAGACTCTACAGGACTTCAATCAGAGACTGTCTTCTGTGCAGCCCATGGATGCACTGCTGATGCCTGAGAATACCAAGCAATAGTCATATGTCTGCTACCAATGGATTTTGTCATGTAATACTGCTATATATTTCTGGAGCAGTGTTGAAAAGCACACAAACTATTTCCCTCCTATGAAAACGGTCAATAAGACAAATTATTGCCTGATTAAGATGGGCAAAGAAAACCATGGAAATTTATGCAAGATGAGGATCCATAGTGATTATTTGTAATCGTATCTTTTCACCTGTTGTCTTTTGGGAATCAAAGTTTAAAAATGGCTCACGAAATTTTGTATATATATTTATATGTGTAATTTTGTGTTGATTATTCTATATTATCACACACAAAAATATTTCTCTGGACAAAACACACTTGTCTGTCCACCTACATAAATGTGTGTTTATTTATGTGTGTGTGTATGCTCCTCTGCCTGTATGTTTGTTGGGAAAGGGTGCTGTAGAACTTTCATCCATGTCCTACATGTTTACTAACATTTTGGGCAAGTTTTATTATTCCTTTTCTGAGGGGAGACTGAAAAGGAGACAAAAAAAATTCATTTGAAACTAAATTGTCATCTGTCTTGCTGGTCTTGTACTACAGTATAGCATAAATGGCAAGGGAACTTCAACACGTGGAAGGGGGGATTTTGTTTGCATTGCCTAAACAAATATTTTTTCGTAGTACAAAAATAGGTGGAACAGGAAGATAGGCAGGACCAATGTAGAAGAAAAGCGTGTTTGTGCCCAATTCGCCGGAGAGATTGTTAAAGAACATTTTATCATAATGAAAATATTACCCTTGGAATGCCAGCAAGATCAATGTCAATTCAAGTTGCCTGTTCTTTTTGCTTCTAGTCACTAAAGTTAGACTTGTCCTAGAGTTATTGTGACTAGATGATTTTTTTTATTTCAGAAAATGTTCTCTTTCATTCACGAATCAATAGCTCTTTGCTAGTCCTGGCTTTGCTGCTTGTACTTCTCTGTCGGCCCTTGCTAAGGGCTGTTGCTAAGGGCCAAAGGAAGTGTCTTGTTGCATTCTGCTGAGAAATTGGGGAGGAAAAGCACATTTCTGTGAGGTGCAAATGAAGCATTTTGCCCACTGCTGTCCTGCAACATAGGAAATATGATTCTAACTGGAACAAGCTGCTCATGATTAGGATCCCCCTGTGTTTCAGAATTTTGACAGGCTATTCCTAATCTCATAAAATTAGGAGAGTGCCATGGTGGGATCTAGAGAGCAACATTTTTCTTACAGTAAAGGACTCCAAGCAATCTGTTTCAAAAGGAAACTTTTATAAAGATTTCCTTCTTCACCTGATGAAGCTAACAGCAATTTTTCTGTGGATTTCAGTGAGAAAAAAATCCTTTAGTCAAACAGCTTCTAATGCCTTTATTTGAAAGCAGCTGAGTGAGGCATATATAAATTTGCTACAAGTTTTATAGACAACAAGCTGGTAAGTCTAGTGAAATTCTCCAATTAATGATAAGGAATTTAGCTAAAGGAAACAGAAACCTTCAGAGCCATGAAACACGCCTAATTTACTTTCTGATGTATTTAATTTTAAATACACTGTTCAGTTATCTAGATTTTTTATTTAAATACATTTCATGATGTGTTGTACAGCTAGCTTTGACAAAATCATATAGCTTTCAAAAAGTGACATACTCATATTGTGGCTTACTATGCCTAGGAAGTCCTGCACAGCAACTACACCACTCTTTCAAGTGACTCTATTAATAACTGATGACTGCATCAATTAGTATTTTTACTGCATCAATTAGTAGTTTTACTGCAGAGTTACCCTCCAGCACAGAAGAAATACAGTTCTTTGGGAAGTTGCATGCAGGGGAGCCTGCGCTATCCAGGTTTCTCACGCGCGTGATCTTGGGATCTAAGAGCCTGCTCTATCAAGGTCACGTGTGCATTGATAAAGAGCCACAGTCAGGGTTATATGATCAATATAAATATGAATACATAATCCAGTTGCGTCAGGCAAACCCATGTGGTTGTATCTGCTCTACCCCACCCAAAGGCTGAACTCTGTGCGTGTGTGCCTACTGCCTGTAGGTTACAGTGCTAATGAGCCTGTCTTGTCTCCTCTGAACAATCTGTGCTGGAGTTGGAATATATTTCCTGTGGTTCATCAGAAGAACTGGCAAGCAAACAAGGCTGGCAGATGTAGTTCAGACTTCCGAGGATTTCCTGGTAAGATTGTTTTTTCCCTGTTCGACTAATTATGAAAGTAATGGTAGAGATGAATATCCATTTCCCTTTGTTTGCAGTTGCAAAAGTTTGGCATTCACTGACATTTCCTGGTGGTGTAGAAAAGCCACAAGAGTAATGGGTTGCTGTAATGCTTTGGCCTGAAGATTCTTCCTGTGGACCTAAGTGGATGGTGATTTGAATTACATGTCCTGCAAGGTGAAAGCAATAAATCAGGTCTGAGCAGAAGTGAAAGTCTAAGTGATTGTTAGTGTTCTGAATTTAAGGTGCCAAAATTCATTTCACCTCTTCAAGATCTGGACAGGACGAAGATACTTTTCCTGCTTTAGGATAAGGAAATAGTGAAAGAGGAAACTTTTGAATTGTATTCTTCAGAAATTCCCAGGAGGTGTGATGAGTGCACTTCTTCTTCCAAGACTGCTATGGAAAGCCATAGTGTTCTGGAGGAGGTACAGATGGCCTCTGAAGGATGGCTGTATGATGCTTCATTCAGTGGGATTCCGACTCATCATACCCAGCCTGTTACCTCAGAGACAGAAGCTGATGTTTTAAATATGATCATGGAGCTGGGAACCTTCTGGAGTAGTCACGCTGCATCTTGGATGAATACCAAAGCTGCTGAGCGTTCAGCACTGTGACAGTCTCCAAGGGAGCTAGAAATGGTATGACCCAGGAAGACCCACAGCCCCGGAATTCATCAGGAAGCATAGCATCTCTTTCATCCCAAGCTAACTAAATGTTTCCATTAGAGCAGGTTTTTCCTAATCAAATGCCTCTGTGTCACAGCATTGTTTGAGAATTCGTGATGTATGTGTTTAAGGACACTGAGGAAAGGAGTCTTCTGCTAAAGATTTGGTTTCTTTATCCTGATTAACCATACCTTCCCCAAATGAATGCATTGATGTAGATAGTAGAAAGGAAATAAATGTGGTAGAGATATTCTGATTTTTAATGTTCACTGGATATTATTTTTTAAAATATTTGTAAGTAGTAGTTATTAGCTAGGATTGTATTGCTTGGGATACTTAGCAAGTAAGTTTCAAATAATATTTATACTTGTTCCTTGAGGGGAAAGCTGTGCATAAGACCCCAAAAAGTAAGGAAAAAGAAAAAAAGAGAAGGGATTTGCCAGGCAAATGGTTTGGAGGAGGATAAGAAAAACTGTCGCACAACACAACTGTCACATATGTTTTTTCCACCACCCTCTATCTTCTTCAGTTGTTCAGCATGCAAGAATAGATTTCCTTTCCCAAATGCTTACAAAACTTCCCTACAAGACTAGTATCTGCAAATGACATTACTTTTACCCAGAGAAAATGTGTGTGCATGGAGGATGGGGTTACTCTTTTTAATGTTTTTTGCACTCTCAACTAGTCTGCAGTTGCAAATTGCATTACTGACATTTATTCATTACATTTTGCCACATGAATTCTTTTCCTCAGCCTTGGCCACCAGTTGAGATTTGCTCAGCTTGAGGAGCTTGAGGTTGGATATTAGGACAAGGTTCTTCAGAGGGTGATGGGCACTGGAACAGGCTTCCCAGGGAAGTGGTCACAGCATCAAGCCTGACAGAGTTCAAGAAATGTTCGGACAATGCTCTCAGCCACGTGGTGTGATTTTTGTGGTGTCCTGTGCAACGCCAGGAGTTGGACTCCGTGATCTTTCTGGGTCCCTTCCAACTCAGGATAGTCTACGACTCTGTGAGAAAATGTTGCACTCGAATACTGAGGCCACAGGCAGGTGCCCACTGGAGAAACAGCAGCAAAGGTGTATGGTCTTACAGCTTTCACCACAGGAATAGCCCATGCAAGTGCTTCTTCACCACTGTGAAAGCAACGGGTTCAGCCTGAACTGCCAGTGTAGGGCAGATGGAAGAAGTAGGCAGCTTCATGACCATCCAGGCCATTACCTTCTTCTCACATTGTTGCAGACAGAAGATTGTTAAGTCCCTTTTTAGGGCGGGTTTGAATTCAGTGAGACTACTTACATAGGTAGCTGTCGGCCAATTTGAGCAGTATGACCCTTGGTTTCCATTTCTAGGACACACTGTTCAAGACACTTGGGCCTGTTACATCAATAACCTCTTGGTTGCCCCTTCTCAGTCCTGTCCTGCAGAGTCTGCTGACAAGCTTCAGCACAATTCCCATTCAAGTTTTTATAAACTGAGTAAATCGTGGCTTGTGATGGATGGTACAGAATTTGTTTGTTTATATATCTCTGGCTGATTTTCTTGTATCAGAGATTTCTACTGCCCTAAAAATGCAAGGTCAAATGCTTTCAAGTCTTTATTCTAGGTATCGCCATGTCACTGTGTTTGAGCTCTGTAGAGGACTATATGTGTATCTCTCTGTAAATGCCATTCCAATAACTCTCCCTTGCATGATTTTTTCTGAAACACTCCAAAGTAAATCTTGGTGGGAATTATCCTACAGTATATTTGTTTGTATCCAAAAATGCTGCCTTGCTGAAATGGAACCTTTTTGTGGAAAAGTATTTGTTCCAGTAAGAAGGCTTCTCAGATTTGGAAGTGAATTTCTGGAAGGGAAAAAAAAAAAAAAGAAAAAAAAAAGGAAGACAAACTTTCCCTTCTTTTCCTCAAAGTAGATGGTTGCTGAGTGCTCAGGCATTCCCAAGAGGAAATGGGCAAGAGGGTTCAAACCCCACCGATTCAGTGTGTCAGCCTCTTTCTGGGCCAGCTATGCAAAGCTGAACAGCTTCAGAGAGGGTAAAATGGAGTATTCTTACTGCACTTTGTCTTTTTATGCCTGTTTGGCGTTTTTTTCAGAAAGGTCCTAATTTCATTTTAATACTCAACAAAAGCACATTTTGAAATGTCTATTGCTTTCCAAAGTACTAATATTTTGCAGATAGTCTTACACTAACCCAGCAGCGATCGCCTTGCAGATCCATTCATATCTTCTTTAAAATGCAGATGATGGAGTCACTCTGTTTGGAATCTACAATGTAAAAGGAGACCTTCTCACTCTTTGCAGGTGTTTTAGGAGACATCTGAGGTTTGATTCTGCGAATTTCTAAAGTATAAGCTGTTATGAGCTTTAGTTACTTAACTAATGGAGTTATTCATACACTTGATGCCAGCACGTTATGAATTGATAAAAGTTTTATTAAAGTCAATAGAAAGATTTCTAGTGGACTTGAATGAAAGTTCATTACATTATATCCTTGTATCTTCAAGTTTTGATTTGACATTTGATCTTGTCTTATTTCGTGATGTTCAGGTTCTAGCAAAATTATATTTATATCAATCACTCATCTCTGTAATTTCAGAAAGAAGTATCAGCTTTGTCTACTCTTTAGAGAGAGAGTAGGAATTCAGGAAACCTGGATTCTTCTCTGACTTATCACAAACTTGCTTAGACTATCTATCATTATTTATTAACTTTAACAATTAATTTTAGGATTCTAATATGCAAGGAAATTTAAGCACTAGGAAACACAACATTTGGTAAAATATTGCATTACAGTGCTCATAAGCTTAATTTACTCAATGGCAATTTCACAATTAGGACATTATAATGCAGTTTTAATGCACATTTATTATAGTAATGAAGACCAGAATTACACAGATATAACACAAATCATATTTAATCAAAAGCAATCTCAGATAACCAACTAAGAATTAGAATGATATGCCACTGAGTTTCTATGTATCATTTTTCTTTTATCAATAAGTAATGCTACAAATTGTCATAACATAAATTGTTTACGTTTGTTTTAAAACATTCTATAATACTGATTGATGCATTTGGCTGAGTACTTATTGTACAAATACCATGAAAGTTCTCCAGCTAATGAGAAAATTAATTTTCCATCCAGCATAACTCCAGTTTCCAATTAGATTTAAATACTAATTCTTATAATGTACTAATTGCTTCAAAATGAAAAAAAAAAAACCAAAAAACATCAACCAACCAACTAAACCAAACCAAACCAAAAGACATAAAAAACCACCACTGATTTACTATTTCACAAAGCTGGCAGAGGAGGACCCTTGAAAAACAGAGTCTTCAGTTCATAAAAGTAAATTCTATCATAAAACTGTCCCACCTTTTAAATTAAGGCTAACATTCTGTGAAATATTGTTCAGCCTTACTTTAAAAAACGTCACAGCTTGGTCCTCTGTATCGTGTACTTTTGTCTGTCTCACATAGTAACCACCTTCTTGAATCTTCTTAGTTGGAAGCATGCTGCCAAAACAGATGGACTCTTAAAGTAAAGAGCAACATTAATTATTATTTCTTCAGCTATGAGACTTATTTTATAATTTAAGTTGGAATAATACTTTTACTGCAGTTTATCACACTTATACTGTGAAAAGCATTTTAGAATTCAGTAAAGTATTATATCATAGTGGTTTTAATATATTTTACATTTTATGTTATTACAGTACGATTTTTTAAACAATTCCTAAAATATTTTAGGACATATTGCATGTCTTGAGGTATGTTTTTAAGAGTGGTGAGTGCATAGGTTTCCAGCAATTGTTAATACTAAAACAAACACTTCTTCAGAACAGTGAAGCATATATCAGAAATCTGTGGTCAGTGACTGAAGAATATCAACTGACTTCTGAGAAATCTCAGTGTTGTGTGCATTTGTAGGTAGCAGTATTTTACATTTGGAAGCTTTCTCCATGAGTCATGTCCTAAACCAGAGCGGTAACTGCAAGAAGACATTACCACTCCAGCCCTGCGTGCCTCCCCAGCCACGACTGCCAAATCAGTCTCCAATTAATAACGTCGTGAATGACGAAAGAATAAATAGCTTTGCAGTTTTTACTGAACATGAGGGCCCCCATAGCATCTTGAAATGTATGTTACATTCAGCACAAAGCATCATAACATTCACAAACACAAAACTCTGCTGCCTGTTGTATAGATCTGTACTCACTGCTGCAGTGAGAGATTTTGGTGAACGAGAAATAGCCTCTGACAAAACCAGCTGAAAAAATTATTAAGTAAAGATAAAACCGTATCAGGCATCCCCAGAGCTGTGAAACAATAGTTAGCTTACACTAATCTTGACTGTGAGGCTGAGATGCAGTGGTTTCTCATGTCATTTTATGAATTACTTTTGCTACATTTTAAGGCATGATGCAATGGCTTAAAAAGCAGAAAATGTATCATGGAGAACATTCTGGCTGAAATCCCAGGTCCACTAAAATCAATGGGAGCTTTTGCTCTGGTTTTCTGTCATACATTGGTTATTTCTCCTCCCTTGTTCTTTTCACTTATTTCATGGTACTCTTCCATACATGCTGCTATATTGGAGTTTGTTACAGTACTGCATGTTTCATTACATAATGAGAAGCCAAGTTTGCACCAAACAACAGAACATTATTTTTATTTGCAGAAACAAAAATTATGCATTTTCTCTCACAACTGTTGTTTGATAGATATATGACGGATAAAGGTAAGAGGGGATTCATTAAGCTTTAAAAAAATGGATTGTACATCTGTGGCATGCTTTTTTGTGTATGTCACCTGCAATATGTGACCTTCTGTTGGATATGACTTAAAAGTAACCGCATGCTGTAAGTTAAACACTAGAACGTAAACACCTACATTATATCTGAAGCTCACAATATAATAAGAAAACACGTTTCCATTTTCTGACTGACCTCCATCTCTGAATGAGAACCCCTGTGCATTACATTAGCAGGCTGGGCTCCATTACACTGCCGCACACTCTGCTCAATCTACTGAAATATTGATTTTTTTACAGAGCATACACACTGTCAAATCAATATTCCCGTACACACAGCCAAGTGGCAGCGGCATAGCTCGGGCCTTCTCTGTGGCCTAGCAGAGAGGGTGTATGTAGAGGGAGCAGGGATAGAGGGGCAACAGGAATATAGGAAGTACTACTACCCACGGAAAGCCGCGGCAAGACAGGATAGGGACGATGAATGAACAGCATAGTGAAGGTGCAGACAGGGAAGGAGGAATATGGTTCATAAACAGAACAGAAAGGCACAGGAAAGGCTTGCCCTTTCTGTTTCTGCAGACAAACGAGCTAAGGAAGAGGAGACAAAATCTAATTTCAAAGCATTTTTGAGTTTATTTCCCTTTCAGATACTGAAATGACAGCCATAGGCTTGGGTTAGCAGGTGTCACTGTTATCCTGCAATGACAAGGACCACGTAAACACTGAAGATCACCAGCGCAGTGATGCTGCTGCAGGATAGGGCTGGCACACCTCCTCCCACGAACACCTGCATGTGCACACAGCTCATGTCGGTGAACGCTTCTCCTGGGACTACTCCAGTGCCGCAAGTACAAAAAGAGCATTTTTACTGTCGAGGCTGCGGCGGCTGGAGGAGCCCCGGATCACTGTTTCAAACTGTTAGCGGCATTAGGAGTTCCCTCTGAGCCTGGTGAACAAGCCGGACAGTAAGACTGGTTTAAGTTCTATGACTTTAATTCAATGTAAGAGACAAAAACATTTGCAGGAATTATTTTCAAATCTTTGTTTAGGTAATTTTGTGCTATTAGGGTACAATGACTTTCACACAGAACTAACGAAGTCCTGACACCTCCGAGAGAAAGCAGAAAACGTTGTTTTCAGACAACAGATGCCCCTCAGCTTTTCTTTCGGGGAGAAGGAACACACTTTCAGTAAAAGTTGTTACATTCTTTCCAAAGTCCTTCAAATTCCAAGCGGCAACTGGAGTCAGCCGAGCATCCTCCTGCTCACACCCACCACCGCACAGCCCCGGCTGCTCTCTCGGGGGGAAGCCAGGACACCCGAGGTGCCCGTGGAGCCGGACACCGCAGCACTCAGCGCCCAGGGGCAGCGCCTCCGCTCCGAGGTTACACCGAGCCAGCCCGCGGGGGCTGCGGAAGGCGGGCCGGGGGTGGCTGCCGAGAACGGGGCCGGGCAACGCCGGGCGCGGGCAAGACCCCGACGGGGCGCTAACGCCGCGGGGCCGCAGGCGGCGCGGGGGGGAACCACAGAGAACCGGCACCGCGTCCACGCCTCCAGCGGCCCCGGGGGCAGCCCCTGCCGAGCAGCCCCACGCCCCCAGCCCCGTTCCGCGGCTGCCCGAGGCGAGTCAGGGCCCGAGGACCCGCCGGGCGCCACCGCCCCCGACCCGCCGCGCCGCCCCCCGCGCCGACACGGCCGCAGCGGCCACCGGGGCCCCGCGGGCGGCACCGCCCCCGGGCGGGCGGGGCGGGGCGGGGAGGGGCGGGCGGCGGGGCGGGGCGGGGCCGCCTGCGAGGCGGCTTTGGCGCGGAGCGGCGACAGCAGCCGTGACCTCCGACCCCGCCCGCCGCCGGCCAATAAGAGCGCGGCTCGTCCCCGAACCCAAAATTTCCACGTCGGCAAAAGTCAAGATGGAGCGGCGGGCGCGCGGCGCGGGCGGGCGGGCGACACCGGCCGCCGCCGCCGCCCGGCGGGACGCGGCCGGACCGGACGGGGCCGCCGCCGCCGGGGGGACTGCGGGCGGCGCCGGGCGGGCCGGACCTGTTGCGCTCGTCGGCGGGGGAAGGGCTGGCGGGGCGGGGGGGCGCCGCTCGGGTCCCTCCCGCGGGGGGCTGCGGGGCCGCGGGGGATGCCCGGCGCTGCCCGGGGTCCCGCAGGGCCGCGGCCGCGGGGCTGTCAGCGGTAGCCGGCAGCCCCCGCTGGTTGTAGCGGCAGCGCTCCGGGCAGCTGCTCGGCCGCGGCTTTCGCAGGGCGGCCCGTTAGCTCCGGGTTGGGGGAGGTGTGGGGGGGATGCATTTTGGGTATTTATTAAAAAAAAGAACCTCTTCGCCTCCTTCTCCCCCTTCCCCGGGCAGCGGGTTTCCCGCCGAGCCGCGGAGGAGGAGGGGGCTCCCTTCCCCACCTCTAACCGTGTGCGCCTTCCCTTCCCAGGCAGGGAAACTTGTGCTGGCGAGCGGCCCCGGCGCCGGTACCCGCGGAGGACTGGAGCCTCCGGAAGCAAAGTTCTGTGACACTCCGACTCTGGGTACGATAGCAGTCAGTGCACTACAGAACTTTGTCTCCGGCGGCGGCGGCGGCCCCGGAGCCTCAGGTGGACACGTCACTGCGGGGATGGCGAGCCCGGGCGCTGCCGAGCGCCGAAACCTGCGCTGCAGCCTCGGAATAAAGTCTGTGCTGTCGTGGCCTCCCGCTCTGAAGTTTTGTTGGGTGTTCTTTATTTCTTTTCCAGGGTAAAAATAGCGCAACATCTGGGTACGGAAGGTTATTTCAGTGCAGCCGGGCCGGCCTGGCTGTTGGCATAAATGTGAAACTGGTGCTCGGTGCAGCTGAGCCGGTGGTGGGTCTGTGAACGTGCTCGATGCTGCGCCTGATTGTGCATTCTTTGAAGTATGTAACAGAATATGGCAGCTTAACTGGGGACTTGGGTTTGATAAAAGGCTCCATGCTTCTAGCAAAAATCTGTGCCACAGAGCCCTGCTGTAACATAATGCAGTAAGTGTGCTAATTCAGGGTTTAGGCCTTGCGTGTGGTACTGGGCTGTTTTCCTCTTTAGAAACCTCAGACTTCCAACTTCAGTTGAGTAATAGCTACAACTTCAAGCCTCTGCATAGTCAAAGATCACAAGGTTTTTTCTGAGTGTATGCTGCAAGGCTTCCTCCTCACTGATGGTGGGGGGAAGGCTTTGGAAGGATAAGTGACACTTGTATAGTGCAGTTGCAAGGTTTTATAATGTAAACTTACTTGACACCTGCACAATACTTAACTTGGACAGTGGCTTTAAGGGCTGAGAAAGGAAGGGCCAAACTCAACTTTTTTCACTTCAACTTGATATCTGACAATGGTACAATAGCTGGCCTGCCTTTCTTCAGAAATTTTGCAGTTTCTTGATGTGTAAACTAAGCTGTGGGGTTCTTGTGAGGTGCATATAATCAGCTGATCAGCTTTCATCATAATGAGAGTAATACGAAAAAACATTGCTAGAGGTCAGATGGAGTAAGGTATGGCAATTTATTTAAAATTAAAAATCAGTATATGCTGTAGAGTATGTTAAGTATTTCACAGCAGCTGCATTGTATGGCAGATATGTTGCTTATATATATACTCACATAGATATGTGTATATATGCATGTATGTTAGAGGTCTCATATTCTGTTAGCTTGCTGTAGCTAATGATCCCCTTTGGCCTCGCTAGAAACCTGAATCAACTTTTCCTTTCTGTCAGTCTGAATGAGGAAGGTAGAGCAAGATTATACGGTTCATGGAATTGGGCTGGAAACTGAAATGCTATTCTAAGTACATGCTTTTTAGCTCAAACTGTTTAATCAAAGGGTAGGTAAAGTGAGGAGCACTTACTGTATGGCAGCCCATGTGACCAGCTAGGGCTATATTTGGATGCTGGAGGTTTAAGGAATCCTTTTTGCTAACCATTTTTGGCCAATTGCCTGCTGCTTTATGTTGTGCAGTGTGACGTCTGCTGAAAAGGACTGGGAGGTCTGGTGTCTGCAAACTGTTTAATCAGTGCAGTTATAGGGAAACACCTTGTACTGTCAGGGCTAAAGTCCCACTGTATTTAATTTAGGGGTGGTTCCTGCCTAGCAGGATATGCAATGCAAATTGCAGTTTCCAATTTTTTGACTAAATAGCCTTTTGGAGTGTCGGGGGATAGGGAGGGCACAGTAGATCTTATAAAGGCTTCTTAGATACTGAGATTTGGTGGTTAAAACTCCATATAGATTCTTGCAGTTCTGGAAACCCACAGACTGAAGCATGGGCTTACTCTTTCAGGGTAAGTGTAACATGTTTGGATCTTAGCTTATTGCAGTATAAATTCAGCCCAGAATAGGGGGGCAGGATCCTGAAGTCTCATGCACTGGATTGGGTGTGATGGCGGATAGCAAACCTGAGTTCAGCTGTGGTGGGAATGAAGAGTTGTCTGCCTTGTCTTTAAAACATTACAGATGGAGCCAGTTTTTTGCCTGCTTTACTTCCCTGGTGGTCAAGATGACCAGTTCTGAAGGCAAGGTGAGTATTGCTTGGCCTCTTGGTAGCCTTCACTTGTCCTTGTCACATGTCTGCAGCATGTTGTACCTCCTGTCCTGCAAGTAATACTTGAAATAGTGACCTTTTGGTGACACTTCTGCTTTGATACAGGAAATCATGTGGCTTTCAGATAGGACTAGAAAAGAGCTTAGCGCTTCCGATTTTGTGCTTTATTCTTCCAGTGAAGTGTATGTGATCCAACAGTACCCTGGCATTTGAACTTTCTCACTTCATTGCAAGTGGGAGCCTTGAATGGGAGATGAAGTTTTGGCTAGTCTATCTACAGTAGTGTTTGCTTAAGATGATGCAGGAATTGGAAACAGAAAAAGAACTGGTGATGCTATTTAATAAAAAGTCTGAATGCTAAACTGTATAAATGCATTCATACATGTTATTTTCCGGTGACTCCTTGGCATTGTCTGCTTCCCTTCCAGTGCATTACTGGAGACATACTCTAAACTGCCACTTTATTTTTTAGTGCTTTTTGACGCTTCAGAGTGTCTATTCCAATTACAGTCCTTTCCTCATTGGAAGAGTGGCAAATGAGCATGCTGAGTAAATTACACAGATTTCTAAAATAGTACAAGTTTGTTATTTGAAGGGGCAGAGGCAAAGGAAATGATACCAACCTATTTATTGTTCTGCAAACTGGAGAACAGGAAAGGGGTTTGCTGTCAAGTACTCTGAAGGTTAAAGCTGAATGGATCTGAGCATGGCCCAGACTCCCTGCATGTATTGACTCAGGTGTATGCACATGCTTGAAATCTGTGCAGAGGTGCTGAAGTTTGAATTCAGAATGTCAAAAGAGACATTTTAGAATTTTATAATATTAAAGGTGTTATCTCATGCCTTTTTGTCTCTTCCAGATTGGGATCTCTTTAAATGCCAAGACATAGGTATGTCTTGCACTGCTGGGAGTGATGATGAGCCAGTGTGCCAGTTCAAGTGGTTTTTGGTGGGGGTTTTTTGTGATGGGAGAATAATTAAGAGCATAGGGAATATAGAGTAAAGGCAAGCTGCGCAGCCTGTAGCTGGTTAGTCTCAGGATGCCATGGGACCTGATAGAGTTGAGGAATGTGCTTACTTTAGTAGCTTCCAGAGATTGGATTTCGAAGTTTTAAGCAAAAAACTAACTTGTACAAAAAATGGCTGTTAGAAGAGAGGAAAAGGACAAGCCTTTTTGTGTGTTTTCATTTAACTACCTTCTTCTGTTTTACTAGAAACAAAAGTAGACTTACTGACTTCTAGCAAGTGTATGATAAACAATTTATAAATAGACCGTAGAGTCCAAAGAAATACAAATGAAGTATTGGAAGTCATGAGCTGACTACCAAAAACCCTGAGATATTTATACGTATCTGTTGCCTGGGCAGCTATATTTAGGAAACTTCTCCAGATCCACAGAAAGTGAAGTGCCCTGAAAGCCCACCTAGAGCAGCAGCTCCTGGAGTTTGTTTTGTTTTGCTTCTGGTAGTAGCGATGGTCTTTTTTCCAAATCTTGGGACAGTGGGATTGAAATGTCTTGCAGAATACCTAAGTTACCAACATAAGGCCATGCGTGTCTGTTAGCTGCGGAATGGGAAGCAGAGTTGCGGTATTTGAAGTGGGTTAATGGCACTGTGAGGTCAAGGATTTGCCTTGTAGTTGGAGCCAGAGGAGGCAAACCTGGTCCTGGTAGAAACAGGACATTAAGCTACAAGTAAGTGGATTCTTAAAAGTGGAAACTGGAACTGCTGAGCAATCCGAAGTTTATTTTCCATTTTATTTTGGGAGGAAAGTAAAAGTTAAAAAAATTTGACAAATTCCATTCAAATACAGCTATTTTCTTCTATTGTGTAACAGAGAAGGTAGAACTGGGCGAGGTGCCCATTGTGCTTATTGCACTCTGCAAATAATCTTTGCTATGACCAGGATTTATTTTTTAGATTACTGGTGCTAATACTACTGAGGATAGCTTGGAGCAGTTGAGCTTGTATTTGAGATATTAGGGGTGGTGTGCTGGAACCTCATCCTAATTAGTGGCAGAATGAGGGAGCTGAAACTTGGCTTCATATAGCCAACACAAAAGTAATTACTTGCTAAATTATATATATGTATACAGTAACTTCCTGAAATGAGCATACAAAATCCTGAGCCGTGTGAAAAAATGGCATTAGACTATTGGAGAATGATTGCCACTTTAGTTTAGTTGGGCTGGGAGGCAATACTGCCTTTTTGCACAATAAGAGTTTTTACCCTGTCTGATGGCTCGTACCTTTCGAGTTTTGGAAACTACATTCTTGCACCAATACTTGGTCTCTTGCAGAGCTCCTATGAATGTTCTTCAGCTGCAGTAAAAGGATGATTTTCTCTTTCTATTAAAAGTAATTCTCAGTGCTGAATATTGACCCCCTTGGACAGTAAAATCTTTAATGTGTTTTGTAGTAACTTCAGCAGCTCTAGTTTTGGAAACATCATTAACAGTATGGGAGACTCAACCTAATGGCAGTAGCATGTTGAAGTTGTGCAAGTAGTCCCATTTAGGCTGGGACCTAAGAAGCTGTTTAATACTCTTCATTTTGGCAGCTGGGTGACTTGGAGCTGTCTAAATTCATAGAGGCAAGTAAGTTCAATTACAGTGGATGCTATCACTTTTGCTGTACTGACTCCCAGCTCCCACTAGCACATCCCAAAATTGTGACTGACTAACAGTTTCTTCAGGTGCTGCTTTCTTGGAAGAGGCAGAGAAAGGATGGGCTTAGTTTGTGGAAATGTACAGCAATCAGCTGTCATCATTTAATGTCTTCTTTCAAACTGAGACACAGGAGGCTCCGTCTGAACATCAGGAAGCACTTTTTTTCTGTGGCAGTGACCAAGGACTTTTACAGGTTGACCAGGGAGGTTTTGAAGTCTCCATACTTGAAGATATCCAAAAGCTGTCTGGATACAGTTCTGGGCAGCCTGCTCTTGCTGACCTGTTTTGAAAATGGGGTTGGACCAGATGACCTGTGGGGTTCCCTTCCAACCTGAACCATTCTCGGATTCTGTAATTCTTTTCCTCACTTTATATGCAGAAAACTCTTTTACCTTCTGTCTTCTCTGCATTCCACATTTTTTTCTTGCTACTTATTGTCACATGAATTATGTTTTCATTAATAAAGCAAAGGGGGAGAAGGGTTACAGAAGATCAATATTAATCTGAATAAATGTAATGTAAAGCACATAGTGAATCACCTTTGACTCAAGTGTGTTACTTGAGTTGAGGCTTGAGTGTTTAAAAAAAAAAGAATACCATCAGAAGCATGTTTTTGCTTTAACCTCCATAAGTAGTGAAGTACAGTATTAAATGTGTTTAATGCAGAGGAATTCTCACTTTCCTAGTGACTCAATCTCTTACAAGGGTGGATTTTACTCTTCAGTTATGGCTGGGCCTGAGGAATCAACTGAAGCTCAGAGATTTCTTTTGCATAAGGCCTTCCCAGTGCAGTGATGTTAATAGACCGACAAAATATTCCTGTTATGATTGCAGCTCTTAACCAAACAGCAGTGAGCCTTGCTCCTTACCCCTTCACCAAGGAAAAGGAGCTGTGCTGAGGTGGGAGAAAGTGTGGCAAACCACGCTTCAATACAGAGGGAAAGACCTTGGCAGGGCAGAAATGTGAATGAGGTGAGGATTTGCTGCAGTTGAAGATGTTGAGTAGATACGAAGGCTTCAAATAATAAAGAATATCTGCTTGGCTGCCCCGACTACTTTTCAAGGACACTCATGTTTAGTCTTCAGGGAATTGCATCACTATCCCCCACACAGCCATTAAGGCAAGAAACTGATAGTGTAGGGCAAGCTTCGGGAAAAGGTGCATTTCACAGTAGTTGTTAAACTCCTGTTGTCCTTGCCTTGAAGAGCAAATATGCTGGGGAATATTTGCTTTGCTCCCTCTGTGTAACATACTGCACTCCTGTAGGTATGGCTTGAGGGACCAGGAGGAAGAAGGAGATGTAGATACATCTGGGGACAGGACAGGACAGAGGGTGGTGGGTGGAAGAGGCTGTGGAAATTGCCAAAGGAGCAAGATGTAGGCTCTGCTCTGAAGGTTGATGTCCATGTGACCATGACATGGTAAGTGTTTTTCTAGATGTTAAACTGCTGAACTCCACATTGACCAAACTAATTTGGGAGTCTTATATACACTTTGTGTTAGAGGAGCTCGTGCCTTTTGAGATACTTTGATAAGTACCTGAAACATAATGTTCATGAACTACTATAATTACATAACATGATACTTACATTTCTGTTGTGCATTAATTTGAAAATACAAGTGGATTTCAAATTCTGGATTCTTATGGTTTATATCATATAACTCCAGTAGTTCAAATATGTTAGCTAATCCAATGAGGACCTGCAGGACTCAAACAATTGTTGGCAAACAAACTATATCTATCTCTTTAGAGAGAAACAGGAGATGCCATAGAACACTGCCAAGAAAGTGGAGCTGTGCTTAACCCTTACACAGTAACCAGTCCATAGCAAGAGAGTCCTGAAGAAGGAGGGAAGGCTCACAAGTCCTCCAAGGTAAAAGTTTCAGACAACAGCATTGTGAGGAAATAAATGGATGACGACAGCTTTGGTTTCCAACCTGATGTGTTCTCAGCCAGTCAAATCCAAGCCAGAACTGAAAAGCAAGGAGTAGCAGATTGGGACAAAGCTCAGTGTTCAAGGAAAGATCACTCCTGAAAGTGAAGAGAAAGCAGGCTCAAGCCTGGAGGAAGCTGCATCTCTCATAAAAGGCTTTTTTGAAATTATTTTAAAATAACCTCTTCAACTTATGCTCAGTTGTGGGCTTATGTACTGGCTGGTTTGTTGAAATATTAATCTTGCAGTTTCATTAAGGACAATGCATTCCATGTGGGTTTGATTAAGAAGTAAGAATAAAAATACAATGAAAATTGAATTCTGTCTTTAAAATACTTCATTACTCGAATTGTATGTTCTTGGCTTAATGTTAAGCATCTAGTTCTGGATTGGTTCACTTGTCTGAACCATATTGTTTAAATTTTGGTGTTAAATATAATCATGATTGGGATCAAGCAAACAAAAGGGGGAGATGTAAAAGCAACTTTTAGTGGTTGGATATAAATGAAGGAAGGGTATGAGTAGCATAGCTCAGAGTCTAAGTTTACAGCATTTAGTACTGAGATGCTTTCTTCAACATTATATGGACCACTTGCCATATACAGTAAGCAGCATGAAGGCTACTGAAAGCAGGGAAAGCTTGTATTGCAGCCCATGCCAATCTTGGTCTCAGTGCTTTGAAATCTTTGTGTTTAAATTGTGTTAGATTGGCATCTTATTTTTAGGGTAATGTTAAAATGCTGAGTTTTGTATAACCACATTTGCTCTCTGCCTGAAAGGAGGCTGTAGTGAGGTGGGCGTCAGTCTCTTCTCTCAAGTAACAAGTGATAGGACAAGAGGAAATGGCCTCAAGTTGTGCCAGGGGAGATTTAGATAGGATTTTGGGAAAACAATTGTCGCTGAAAGGGTTGTCAGGCATTGGAACAGGCTGCCCAGGGAAGTGGTTGAGTTGCCAAGACGGGTAGATGTGGTGCTTGGGGACATGGTTTAGTGGTGGACTTGACAGTGCTGGCTTAACAGCTGGACTTGATGGTCTTAAAGGTCTTTTCTAACCTAAATGATTCTGTTATTCTATCAAGCTCACTTCTGATGTACAAAGGCAGATATACTGGTGACACTCACTGTTTCTAAGACAATAAATAGAAGTACTGCTAGCTGTGTAAAACTTCCAATGAAATGTCGTCACTTCATCACATTCAAAGTTATTAAACATGAAAAGAAACCTAATAAAATACTTTGAACTACAAATGGATTTTAAAGTCTCCAGACTGAAATTATTTTCCTGCACTAAGAATAAGAAACATTTGTGAGAGGACTTGCTGTTGGATCGTGCTTTGCCAAATTGATGCTATTTATTCTGCTTCATAAACTGTTATTTTGGGGTGGAAAAAAGTTGAATGATATATGATTATCTAAATATATGTGTATAAACACATATATATGGATGTAAAAAGTATGGTTTTAGATTCTGATGTTTACGAAGTTTTTTCAAATGCATGGTATAGAGAACGGATCTTTTGAACACAGATTTTGCGTAGCCAAAAGGTAATTCACTGCAGACACGAATATGTCTGCTTTTTTGAAGTAAGATTTGATTACACCACGGGTAACAACAGACCAGTTGCATGCAGGGGAAGAGTTGCATGCTACCTGTGTAGCACTGGGCAAAGGATGACAGCGCTGCCAGCTTGGGGAATTCCTTTTGAGCAATGAGCACTTGCAGCAAAATATCCATCTAGTCCAGGGCACTGTATTCCCTCAAGAAAAAGGGGAAAAAAAACTGTGAAAGAGTTAAAGGATGTTTTCACAAGCCTAGGGAAACTTTTTGTGACTTACGCTGTATAGAATTTGGGAGGTAAGTAAGGTTAGTACTGTGAATCACTCCAGTAGTGGAGAAACTCAAAAGTGGATTTGCCATCTAATTGATGGGTGGTTTTTTTAATTGTACAAACATTTTCATCAACCAGGGAGTAAAAGTTAAATATAGAAGAACAAACACATGAAGGACATGCAGGGGATAAAGGCATGCAGCTAAACTCTTGTGAGTGCTTGGAGTATCAGAGTTTGGGAGATGCAGTTAGGCTGTGATGCCTGCAACAGAACTGGTTTTGGAGAGAGTATTGTATGTCTATTTGGCTCAATCTAGTAGTTTTTTGCAGGGTAAGGGCTATACCACTGTTGCATGAATATCCTAAATGATAGAACTGGAGGACAACAGGAGACAAGTAGAGGCTCTGAGCAGCTTTGGATATAACTGCTAGGTATAAATTAAAGGATTATAGGGTCTTGTTCAACCAAAACAGGTGGGTGAGAAGCTGGGTGGCATGGAGGCAGGGAGGAAATGTGATGGCTGGAGATCTGGCACTCAGGGAGGTGATACAAAGCCTGTGAGAACAGAACAATATGTAGGGAAGTTCATGTCTGATGTGGCTGATTGAACCACCAATTGCCAAGCAAGGCTGTGAAGATGCTGAGTATTTGTGGGAGCCTGATCTTAATACAAAGAGTGAAGAACTGAAGGCATTTGTTAATGAAGACACAGTTATGGTACATGATGGTGGAAAGCACAAAACACATCCCAGCCAGAGGGGCTGGTGAGTTCTTCATGATGAAACTGTCAGAATTGGAGCCTGGTGGTTTAGGTTGTAACAGGAACAAAGTGCCGGTGCATTCAAACAGAAGAGCAACTTTGGCTTTAATCCACAAGCATGAGAAGTTTCATGGCTATTCATGAACGAATGTTATCTGTAGCTTGATGTAACTCATTCTTCATGCTCACCTAAATGAACTGGAAAATACTACTTAAATTGACAAGTACATGATGTGCAAGTTGAATATAACTGGAGAGAGATTTACTGTTGCAAACGTACTCTCCAGAGTATTTAATACAGGTGGAGCAAAATGTGGACCTAAATTACATGCCTACCAGTTCTCTCTCAGACCACAAACCCTGTGTTTTAGCGGGGGCACAGTGTAGGCAGCAAGCTGGGCTTTCAGGTGACAAATAAGGCTGCCACTGATAGGCAGCGTATTCCTTGTCCATGGCACTTCAAATGGAAGTGTCTTTGGACTTGTTGGGATTTCTTTCAAAGCCGTTACAATGACCATCCCCATAGTATTACAGAGGAATGCTTGAAGAGTGAGGAAAGTTATTTAGGGGGTGACAAACCCAAGAAAGGCTGGAGGCAGTTTGTATTGACTTAAAATGAAGAAATAACTGATTGCACAAGCTGAAAACACAAGTGAGTTTCTATGCTTGATCTGTGTCCAAGCCTTCCGCTGAAGATGTGGACAGTCCATTGTGTATTAACAGTCATGCATAGTCTTAAGTTTTTGTGTAGGCTCATAATTAACATCATCCAGCTTTCTCCTGATAGAACTTGTTTGATGTTTTTATTCCTGCTTTGTACTGAAGTGCCAGACCTACTCCTGCAGTAGCCCTCTCTTTCTAAGGCACTGCTCCTCCTGCTTTGCTGAAGCACCAATGTGCAGCACGCCTACAGGAGCTACCTATTGGGTTTTGGAGCCGGTGACTGAGCAATGTCCATGCCTAGGGAAAAGGCACCTTTGAAGGCATTTGAATGGGAAACTGCAAAACTAGTGATATGCATCTTCTTAAACCTGTATATTGTGTTGTAGCCTACTTAAAGTTGTTAAATTTTTGCTTTTCAATGGCCACAGTCACCATTCAAAACTGCAGAAGTGTTAAACATGATCTATTTTAATGTGAACACCAAAGGAAAAAAGAAAGCAGGCACCACAGGGGTTAAGGTGCTTACTAGCTGGAAAAGAAAGGAATGGTAACAGGTATCAGCCAGATACAAAATGACTGGTTTTGGCCTGCAGCGTTTTGGCAGGGAAAAATTTAAAAGGCGGGTGAGAAAGGCTCCCTGCTAAATAGTTGCAGTAATGAGGCAGTCCTGCACATGGCCATGGGCAAGATCGGCACCAATACTCTTATCAGTCTGCGTACTGAGTTTCTGTGTGGTACTGTCCCTAATGAATAAATCCCTCGATATTACAGAGATGTTTATTGCTGATATATCTCATAATTTTCTTAGAATTGTTTCTCAAAATTGTTTTATGGGAGAACAAAACAAAAATCTGTCTTTTTACTTCAGCACTGTCAAAACAAAGAGGTGTCTGCATTGTATCGCAAGAGTTCAGTTACTCAAAACCAATCCTCCCTATGTTTACTTAATTCCTTATTCTTGTGTTTAAATCAGTACAGCTCTGCCAAGAAGACATGAATCGAGGAGTTATTTTGTAAAAGAAAGGGTCAAACTTGTCTGTCTTTTTCAAAGAGATACTAGACTACAAATGGATTATGAAACATTACTTAAGCCATTGCTAACCACAGCCTAGCAAAAGGGGAACAATAAAATCTCAGATTCCCTGTGTGGATTTGAACTGTGCAATCAGAAAAGTTTCTTAATGGTGGAGTTGCACAGAAGACAAAAGAAACCCCAGCATCGATGAGTTTGCTGGAAAACAGAATGATCAATTAGAAGGGTTTTGCTGACATAGTTCATAGTTACACGGCTCATTGCACACATCCCCCTCCCCCCACCTTTTTTTTTAAAGTATTTAATATTATCTTAAAACATATACTGGATAGAAATCCATAGTGAGTTTCTAGGTTTAAAAATAAGACCACAACCCCATAATCTCAGTTCTTTTATAGAAGGTTTTGTTCACATCTGACAGCTGCTAAACAAAACAGAAGAAAAAACACACTTTACATTCCAAAATAGATGATTCTTCACCTTTAAATATAAAGTTCCTTAACTTTAGTTATTTGTAGTATGAGCATTATTCATCTGAGCTCATGCACTAGAATATTTATAACTCAGAGCAGGAGAAGTGAAAGACATCAGATGTAGAGAAATATTTCCTTCCTCAGTGTTAGGAGGAATTTGGCTGCTTCTGTTCATTAGTGAAGGTTGTGCAGCAATGCTCTGCAATAAGTGACGCTGTGGCGGCTTGATGGTTGGTTTTGGATGACGTATTAAGGGCCACCCTGGAAAACCAGCCTTTGTTTAAATGTCAGTCAAACAGCAGAGGAAACTGATCCCAGCTCAGAAGAAAACTGCTTTTTGAATCACTTTTGCTTCTGATGCAGCTCAAACCAGAAAAAATATACATTGTGAGTGAACAACATTACTATATCAAGGCTCTTGCTCACCTTTGAAAATTCATTCTGCCCCAGTTCTATTGATGTGCAGCATCCCCTCTGGAGCTTACGGTCATCCTAATGGGAGCAGGGTAGGAACAACAGCAAACAGTGGACAATGTGTTTTCAAAACTGAACCAGAAAATAAGATAAATGTGCTCATCCTCAAGAACTCTATATACATATGTACTAGTATGATTCTACTTTGGCGAGTGTTTGTTTATTTTTTTACCTTAAAAAAGTAACAAAGTGATAAACAGAATAAACTGTTTGAAACACGGAGGACAGCTGAAACTCCAAGCTCAGAGGACAATTTCCAGGACTGGGTGTCCATTACCACTAATTCTGTTAAACTGCTCTGTAACTTCTTGCATTGTTTGTTTTTCAGTCCTTTCATCGATGGGTATCTGTCGAACTGAGAAAAGAAACAGTTCCTGTTGGTTATAATAATAATAATATATATATTTTTTAAATTACAAGACGCATAAGTAGTACCATAGTCTGGCAGCAGTGGTACCAGCAGGCCAGTAGGGCATGTTCCCACACAAGTCACAAACTGCCCATGGCAATGGTCACAATTTTGTCGTGTACTTATGCAGTGGTAAATAACAAAGGCTTCCTAGTGCTGCTATAGAAATAGCACCACCAGATAACAGCAATAATAATGAACTCTGAAAATTAAAGTGACCGTCTTCAAACCCAGTTATCCTTGCATTAAGCCACTAATCCTTATCAACCTGGCTTTATTTTGTGGTCAACCACCAGTAAGAGTATTAAGTGAACATTAGATGTTATTAAGCTCATTACACTAGTGATGAAATGTCACTTCTCCTCACATTAATTGAGCGGAGACTGCTTTTTTTGTTGTTGTTGCAGCGAATTAACTCAATTACAAGTGTTACTTTGTTGCCAATGGCAAAATGCTGTAAGACTCCGGTGCTTTTCTCTCTCTGAAAAAACCCAGCAAGAGCTTCTCAGGGAAGAATGATTTGAGCCAGGATGGCCTTTCTCAGCCCTCATGCTGACTCCCTCCACCAGCTCTTGCAGAAGCTGATCGAGATCCTTCAACAAGTGATAATGAAAAATGTGAAACTTTTGGGTTTGGCATGAATTCTGTGCATCCACATATTCCACAGACCAGGAGCGGGGTATGGACCAGGCAGGATCAGTGCCGTGGTTCAGCTGGGCTAGAGCATCAGTGGGACAAAGACCAGGCCTGACCTTCAGTACAGAGGTAGCTCCAAAGGCTGTGATGGTCCTCAGGATCCATCAGCAAATGAGGGTAATGGACATCAACTACTCAGCCATGCCCACTTCACATAGCTAAGAATTCCACCACGCCTCTCCCTCCCACTCAGCCACTAGCAAAACCCCCTCCCGATATAACCTGACTGGTAAGACATTCTTGAATTAATTTCCGTTTTTCAACAGCCTCTTGAGGGTTTCAGATACCTTAGGGGACTGCACCCCATTAAATAACCCTTGTAACACTCGTTATTCCTCACCTCGAGGCCTATAAAAGTTACACTTTTTCAATTCTTCTGCTGAGCTGCTTCTGTCTCATGTTCTTCCCTAGCATGTAGAAATCCTCCCAGTAATTCTAGCCACTTGGCACTGAGAACAAAAGCCAGTGTAAATATGCAGTGTTATTGGTAAGCAGAGGGCTAAGAACCAGCCTGCTGAAGCTGCAGAGAAAGACAACATAGGAGCTAATGTTCTCCTTATCTGGAAATGTCAGTGCTTGATAGGAATCATTTGAGGCACTTGAAACTGGTTCCATTTTACAGAAACTCAAATTAGCAACCCACAGAACACAACACTGAAGCAAATGGCTGCTTTCCTTCCAAGCTCTCCAACATAATTTGTGGAGAAGATGCTTTGCTCCCTCAGGAGGTCAGACAGCATATTTTCCAATGAAACTCTTGAAATATGGGGAAAAAAAATTCTGAGAAATCCTTTCGCTAGTGCCAGTATTTCAACTACCTTCTCACATATATAGGCTACCGGTTTTCCTTCAGGGAGGAAAGCATTTAATTTAAAGATCAGCTCTTATACTTTTCTATGGTATAGGAGAACTGAATTTGAGTCAACTTCAAATTTAATTTCAAATAATCTACTTTGAATATACTATTAAGCTAGGAATTGCCTAGATATGATTAATAAATAATGATTTAACAAAAGGGAAGAGTTTCCCAGAAGAAATATTAGCTAACTATACTCCTTTCTTTTCCTGACAATTTTTTAGCTCGAAGTACTTAATGGTGTCTTTACTACCAATGACACTTTGTATTTAAGATTTTAATATTCTTCTTAAGAAGAGCTTTAACTTTTGTCCATTTTACTGCTAACCCTGAGTTTGGGGGAAGACAAAAATTAAGCAACACTTCGTATACTGTAAATGATATAATTCATCATCCCACTCATACATTGTTTATGTGATTGCTATCATGCATGCTGATTTAGGACACTGATCCATCATTTCCTATGTTCCACGTTGGCAAGTGATTTTCTGTTAACTCATTCCTCATGTGTCCTGGGAATGTGCCCATCAGGAAAAATTTCCCTGAGCTGAAGAGCTCAGAACACATATTTTCTTGGGCAAAAAGCATGTCTTAAATCTATGGACAGTCTGAACAAAGCTTGCATGAAAACATGGAAAGGAAGCCTATCCTTAATAATGCAAAAAAAAGCTTTAAAATTATGAATTCTATAAAGAGTAGAGCAAATATGCCCAGAATATCGAAAGACTTCAGTCAGTGATCAGTTAACTGGAAATAATAGCTAATTTTCAGGAAATGTGAAATATGATTCAATTTGTTTATGTCTCAGGTGTGGCACTTACAACTTTTAATCATTACCTGTACGCTTTGTAAATATTTTAAGACTCAACCTGTCCTTTTTGCATGCAAAGGGCTAGATCCTCGCCTGCCACAAGATTTGTAACTGTTGAGTGTCTGTAATTAAGCAACTTTCATGAAATATTGTTTTCTTTTTATGTCTGATTTTTGGTATATTATTTGGTATATCATTTGGTATTTTGATACACTGACAGGTCTGAAAGCGTCCCCAGGGACCAGCCATCTCCAGTGGCTGGCAGACCAGTTTCTGTGCTTGGCCACAGGCTGGGGACATGGACAGCTTGGGCTGTAGGTCACTGGAGGCTGGAGCAGCATCTGACAGAGTTATTACTGCATGTATCCCTCTCTGGATACTGAACACCCTTTGGCCCCCCCATAGAAGGAACAGTACATTTGTGCACGTAGCCAAGTTCAGCCCCAGAGAGTTATCACTGCTATTGGATTCCTTGAGGGTGTCACTGCTTCCTTTCCCTGCCAGGGACCGTCCTCCCACAAAGGGATGAGGCTAATCTCTTTCCTTATCTCCAAAAAAATTATAGCAGTGAAGACCCTGCCTTGAACTCAGGCTACTGTTTTTGTTTGGAGAGCTCCCAGGTGCTCCTTCCCACTAGAATTCCAATCTGCTGCTTTTTGAGATCAGCTGTAGAAAATTAGTTTTCACACAACTTTGGTAGAATGTCCCTGTCCCCATCTCTTCAGAGGGAGACATGAAGAGGTGTAATGGTATCACACACTGGCATGGTCTGGCGTGGCAGGTGCCATTCCCCAGCCCACAGGGCTGGGACTGTTGGGGATACGGCAGGGCTTGGGACTGGAGCTGGGTAAAATATATAACCATAAAGAGGCAGTGATATGACAATGGAAAATTATTTGGAGAGAGGGTATTCCGCAACTAGGTTATTGGTCTGCATGGAGAAGAGATCTCCCATCAGAGATCATGAGTGCCTGGAACCAGTCTGGATCATTTTAACTAAAAAATACGCATATTCTGTAAAGTTTTCTTTTTTCCCCAAAATTCAATTCAGGCAAACTCCACGGCTATTGAGAGCAGTTACTGCCTTCATATGAAGAGCTTTCCTTTTTATATATCTAATAGGAGATCGGTTTTTGAGATAAGTCCAACTTGATTAATTTCTTTCATCTGTGGGAAATGTAATTTGTAAGTCACCCTTATTTTGGTCATTTATCAGATCTCAGCATCCGTACTATCTCGCAGTGTTGCTCTTATGGAAATACTGCCCAGAAGATGTTAGGCAAAATTAGTTAATTTCGTCTAAATGCATCTGGCATAGGGCTTTTATTTGAAGCAATTCTTAAAAAACTACAGTTTTATAATGTAAGTGACCAATTTTTCATCTAACTCTGCTAACTGGCTTGGTTATAAAATGAAGAGGTCATAATGACCCCTTAAAACAAATCAGTAGTGCAAAGTAATGAGTGCTAGCATGAAGCAGAATAGTCTTCAGTTAGGGAGGAGAACTTCATGGAGGGCATCAGTCTGAGGCACTCGTGGGGCATCAGTGGAGCCTGATAGGAGCAGGGGCTGGAGCAGGACCGTGGGTGTCGCAGCTGCAGTCCTGAGGCCAGCAGATGTGATTCATGGCCCTCAGCCACCACCACGCTTGGGGATGAAGGCTCGGTGTCCTGGCTTCCTGCCAGATTGAAGGCTGCTAAACCCCCCAGGTAATGCCCTCAGTGTTTAAAGAGGAGGGGAAGAACCATCAAAGGGGAATACTACAGACTTACCAGGATGAAAATATTCTTGTCTCTTGAGTCTTGGTGTATCTGTGGGAATATTTTTGATCAGTGCCATGTATCTTTTACCTCTCACTCCTGTTGTATCAATAAGAAATATCTTGGTGTACATGTGAGAACTGAAGGCCAGCACTTCAGGAGATTTTGAAGGAGGCATCCCTAAACCACTTAGCAAGTCTGTTTGTTAGGGGAGACAACTCCAGTCCTGGGTGCTAACTTTCCTTGACTCACCTCTTCACGTTTGGAGAGAAGCTGATGAAGGCAGTTGACCATTCTCGCTGCAGGAATGAGAATGGATGTGTGAGAACAAAGTGCTAGTCATGCATCCCAGTGAGGCATCCTTCACACCATCTGCACTGTGGATGTGAAAAAATTGTCTGGTTCTAGTGCTGGCTTTTTCAGTGATGTGTTGAGCATAACAGGCATAGATGTTATCGGCATCCTGAAGGCTTCTCTATCCGAAATATAACACCGGAAATTATTCTCTAAACTTTGAGACTTGATGTGTTGTCACTTTCTTTTCAGCAGGTTTGAGAAATTGTTATTCCACATCAGCAAGAATTACTGTTCTGCTTCTTCAGAAGGAATTTGTCACTGGTAACTATAAAAAGAGACATTTAATGAGGCATTTAAGACAGAAAGGCTATTGCCTAAACCATTTACATTTGTCTCACGGAAGCTGCATGAGGCACTGTGATGCTTCATCTGAAAGGCTTTGCATATTGTATTTGAAACCATGTGGGTCAGAGGACAAAAGTGTTAGTCCTTGCTAGCTAAGGAATAGTCTCCCATTACCAAACCATCCATCTGGTGACCTTTCAACCCACACTTGTTAGCAAAGAGGACAGGTATCTATTGGGACACAAGGACAAAGCAAACCCGTCAGGTAACTGCTGTACTCCTATTCTGCCCTGGTCAGGCAACCCAAATGTTGCCATCATGTGTAGATGGGGCACTTGGGCACATGGTTTAGTGGTGGACTTGGCAGTGCTGAGTTAATGATTGGACTCAAAGGCGTTTTCCAGCCTGAATGACTATGATTCTATGGCTTAGAAATCTTGAATTACCCAGTATTTTGGTCAGCAGGCTTAGATATTGTTCTCCATTTATTAAACTCTTAAATGTCCCATCATCCACTCAGAGAACAAAAACAATACCCCATGCTTAATGATATATTAACTGCAGGATAATGAATTATTGCCAGGAGCAGTTTGTTAGCCACACAGGTGGGGTTGCTGGCTGATGTGAATCTCAACATGAGCCATCAATGTGTACTCACAGCCCAGAGAGCCAACCGTACCCCGGGCTGCATCAAAAGCGGTGTGGCCAGCAGGTCAAAGGAGGTGATTCTCCTCCTCTACTTTGCTCTCATGAGATCACACCTGGGGTGCTGCATCTGGGTCTGGGGTCCTCAGCACAGAAAGGATATGGACTTGCTGGAGCAAGTTCAAAACAGGGCCACAAAAATGATCAAATAGCTGGAGCACCTCTCCTGTGAAGACAGGCTGAGAGAGCTGGAGCTGTTCAGTCTGGAGAAGTCTCTGGGGACACCTTATAGCACCTTCCAGCGCCTAAAGGGAACCTGCAAGATAATTGGAGGTGGACTTTTTATAAGGGCGTGTAGTGAAAGGACAAGGGGTAATGACTTCAAACTGAAGGAGGGTAGGTTTAGAGTAGATATTAAGAAAAATTCTTCACTATGAGGGTGGTGAGGCACTGAAACAGGTTGCCCAGGGAAGTTGTGGATGCCCCATCCCTGGCAGTGTTACAGGCCAGATTGGATGGGGCTTTGAGCAACCTGGTCTAGTGGAAGGTGTCCCTGCCCATGGCAGAGGGGTTGGAACTAGATGATCTTTTGGGTACTTTCCAACCCAAAGCATTCTCTGATTCTATGATTCTGCACTTCTCCATTTATAAATATCTTCTAATAATACAAATTACTTCACAGGCTTTGGAAAGGATATGTCAAACATGAGAGACACCTCTTGGCTCAATAGAAACTTCCTTGACTGACTCAGAAGAAAATGCTGAAAGATGTGTGCTTTTCAGTCTTATTTGGATACATTTGATTTTTGGAGAAGCTACCTGTGAGCAAACCAGAAGGGCTGGGTCCTAAGATCTGGATTACAAGGATACAATTTTCTTTGTGTGTGTCCAGGCTATTTTGTCTCAGCTCTTGCTCTGTTGATATGATGTCCCCTCAGCACTGATTGCCACTGGTTTGGTACTCTGCACCTCTTCATCATTAGCTGAATTCAAATCAACAGATCTCTTGGGACAGTCTCAAATAGCTGTTCTCGAGTAACACTCTTCTGTCCCCGTCATATGTGTGCTAGACAGAGATCAAAACCTCTGAATTTCTTTCCCACCTGAGCCACCTTGTGGGCCCTTTTCCTATAGCAAAAATGTTACTTTTAAGTGCAAAGATACCATTCACAGTGTACAGTTCAGGGCACTGTAGTGGAAACTGATGAAGAAGATAGCAGCACTGTGGGACTGGAATCATTACTGCTTGATCACCAGACTCTTCAATGACCTCTCTGGAAAGAATTAACTTGTTTTGATGCAGTTCCTAGAACACCAACACCTCCACACAAAAATTCAAGATTAAGTACCTGGAGAGTCATGTCCAGATGTGGACATGGGTATGGATATGGATGTGGACATGGACCAAACACAGGTATGGCAACAGAACTGATCCCCTGGTTATTACTGGTACTGTCAGGACTCTAAAATACATTCAGCCAAGTTCACCAGCAGATTTTCTTGACACTGCTCACACAGGAGAAAGAGATCTGAGAATTCAATAAGTTAGATTTAACATTACCTCCCAGCCCCTGACAGAGAAGCCTTTCTATCCCTGGAGGTGGGAATAATCTGTTAGAGTGCTCTCCTCCTTATTGTATAAAGTATCTTGAATGGTGCCCCAGGGAACAATAGTGCTGGGGAAGCTTAAGCCAGTGAAAATGCAGTGGGTTCATGTGAAATGGTTTTCACAGAATCAGAGAACAGTTTGGTTCAGAAGAGACCTTTAAAAATCACCTAGTTCAACTCCCCTGCTGTGGGCAGGGACATCTGTCACTATAGCAGCTTGCTCAAAGACCTGTCCAACTTGGCCGTGAGCACTTGCACTGATGGTACACCACAAATGGTTTTTCAGTTGAAAGGAAGAGTTTAACAGAGGGATTTCTGTGCCCTTCACAGCCAGCCAGCTGAGGCCTTGTTTTATTTTTTTCACAGGCAAAGAGTATTCAGATGCTTCTAGACTCCATCCTCGCTTTTTTGAATCACATGGCAAAAATTAGGATGACCAACAATGCCAGCCTCCAGAAGCCAACACAGTGTGTCCCTCTTTGGGCTCAGGAGCCTCTGATCTGCAGCTACCACATCTCTAGCTCCTTTGGAAAGGAAAGTGCAGCAAAGAAGATATTCTTGATGATGTCCTCCCACATGTAGTGGGACTGTTGTTCCCAGGGCTCCTTCTCAGGGACAAAGGTCTTAGCAGCAGCCATGCTTCTCCAGAGGTGAGGGAGATGCTCTGAACTCACAAATATGAGCAGGGAGCGTTTGACTCCACAGTCAAAGGTGAGGCCCCATAAAAACACTCCTGCTGTGCTGCGTCTGAAGTGTGCCAAACCCCAGCCTTTGCAGGCAGTGAGGGGTGGAATCTCCAAAGGTTTGTTTATTAAGTTTTTGGATGGGCTGTTGAGCAGGTGGGTGGGGAGGTCTGAGCATTGCTGGCCACGCTGGTGACATGGTGGCAGCACTGCTGCTCAGTATTTGCAGTGATGAGGAGCAAAGTGCTTACTATAATCCCATGTCAAGGAGAGATTAACACTCAGCTGGCTGTGCTTGGGTGGTGAATCCAGCAGTTGGCAGTTTCCAGCCTTTGCTTGAGGAATTTATCAACAAGAAAATGATAAACTGTCATGTTTTCTGTTTCTTTTGCAGGGTTGCTGGGCAGATTTCTCAATTCTTCCAGCTCTGTGACAGAACTAAATGTTCAGTGGGATTGTCCTTTTCCTTCTTTCCTTCCCACCCCTCATTTTTCCTCTCCAGACCGGAACAGCTGGAGGCAGCACCTTCCTGATGCCCACAGAGAGAGCTAGGTGCTGATTCCTTGGCCTACTAGCCTCAAAATCTATTTACATGAACATATACCATCGCATGAAAGTTTCTTTCTGTATCAGAATGAGAAGCTGGGTTTTTTCCCCCCTCAGACTAAAGGTATCGTAAAAAATGTGTTATCTGCTTTGGGCTGTGCTTTGAGTTTCTGGATTGTTCCACCAGCATCTGCTGATAGTGCTAAGTGCTGAATTGTGAAAACAGCTACTTTGGCTGTCACATTACCAATGCAATGACTACTTTGTGATGCTGGCACAACACACAGAGAAAATACTTACATCATTTTAAAAGGCTTCTTTATGAGACCAAAACTTTGGATATATTGAAGTAATTCTGAAATAGCATCTTTCTCTGCCTGGCACTGTTTGCCTGCCCACAGCTAAGATCAGGCTTTGCTCCATACCCTGAAAAAATTTGGATTTCAAATTAATTTGCGCCTTTTAAAAAATACAAAGGCCCACAAATATTCCAGGCAAAACTTCAGATTATTGCCCAGTGAGACAATAAGCTGTAAGTGCTCTGACCTCACAGTATCGCTAAATTATTATGTTCCTGAACAATACTGTATTGTGGAAATAAAAATCACTGGCTGCAGCCTTCTGTTATCAATCAGCCAGCAGCACAGCAATAAAGTTATTTAACTCCCAGTCTCAGAAGCACACAAATCAATACCACTGGATGTGGAGCAGAAATGGACAGCCAGACCTTGATGTTTAATTAATTCTAAATTACTCTTAGTTCGTAAACAGCTGACTTAAGCAGTGTAAGTGACAGCATATGACAATTTTGAGTATCTGTATTACCCAAAACCTAAAAGAGGCAACTTAAACCGGAGCAAGTCAGGGAAAGCACACACAGCTGAACAATTGCCACTGCTTCGTGTTTTTAAAAGTAGTTTTAAATTTCTAGCTGGTGTAACTAGCTGAAATGAATAGGGTCTGTGTAATTGTGGCACATAGTCTGTGTTCCTAAGGCTTGGACCTCAGCCTTTTAAATTAATTCAATTATGTCTTAAAGTCCTACTGTATCAAGCTGGGGTTGGTTTTTAGACATCCTTATTTAATTTGTACTTCTCTTTTTATTTTTGCACAGACACTACTCGACCTCCAATCCCCCCCACCTGCTTTAGGGAAGGATTTGTATGGTTTGGGTGTGTTTTTTTCCTGTTTGTTTTTTAGGGGGTTTTGCCTTTTTTTTGTTGTTGTTGTTTGGTTGGTTTAGTTTTGTTTTGTGGGGTTTTTTTTCCTTTTTTTCTTTTTGGCTTTGTTTGGTTTTGCTTGTTTTTGATGCTTTTTGCATCATCGTATTGTACTTCCAATTCTGTCATGGGAAGGAGTGGGAATAACTTGTCTGTGGAGACACCTGTACGCAGAAGGATGCGCGGGCATGTAGCTACACCTGTGGCGGGGGCAGTCAGACGTGCAGGTACTCACAGGAACAGGCACAGAGCACATTTATTCCCAAGTGCAGGCATTAGGGAGATGCTGAACTCAGCAGGGCATCGGGAGGAGGCACCGGCGCGGCGCCAGCGGCTGCGCGGTCGCGGAGCGCCCCCTGCTGCCCATCCGCCGCCACGCCGCGGTCCTGGACGGGAACGTGGGATCCTTCGGACGGGTCCCCCACCTGCCTTCGTAGGAAGCAGGTCCCAGGCACACACCCGACTAGCTGGAAATTTCGGAAGACCACACCACTCGCGGCTGCTATAAACTCTGTTGCCTGAAATGAACACAAGGGACCCCGCAGTACCTCCAGGGGAAGGCTGGCATGGTGTCCTTCCTGCAGGAAGGGACGAGCCATGGGCCTCACAGCCAGGGAACTTCTCTGTCCGCCTGGTAGAAGCATCTTTCAGCTTGGACTGAAAGCCAGATGACCTAAAGCCCAGTGTTTCCACTGAACAAGAATTGTGCTTTCTTGCCATCTCTCTCCGTTCTGCCCCATACGTCCCCGTTTTCCCAGCAGAGCATATTCCCTTCTATTGTATGAAGGAAATGTGTGACACCGAATACAGCATGCAGTGAATAGCAGCATTGCCCATAATAGATAATGATATAAAAGAAATTTCCTTGCAGGTTCACAGGTTTTCCTGTAATTTCTCTGCCACTGCAAGTGAAACAGATTTGTAACTGTGCGTATTTCGAAAAGATGAGGTGAAACAATTCCTACAGCTGAAGTTATGCCTATTCAGAACTGACTGTGGGAGCTGAGGCCTAGTATCCCTATCCTGTTAGTTTGGGCATGAGCAAATTACAGCAATCTGGAGCAAAGGCAAGGGGAGGTGGCTGAACTGTCCACATCATCCGGATTAGTAAGGGACCAACACCACATACTCTCACCTAGCCTTAAATACACAACTGGTAGGATGTGCAGGACGAAAATCTTGGGACATGATGTGCAGTGAAATTCAACCTCCCTCAAATCCTCTCTCCGCCTGGACAGGGGCGGGGTGGGGGGGTATGGCCTTTGAGCCCAAGATGGTCTTTTGGCCTTCTGGCCAATGCAGAAATTTTCCGCTACATGGTCAAGGCATTCTGTGACCTGGCCTCATTCTGGGATTGCCAAATAGTCTGGATTATAATGGATAGCCATGTTATATTTGCATTAAAAGTCCTGCATTAAAAGTTTATGATCTTGGCTGTTTGCTGCCTCCACTGCTTGTTGGACAATGCAAAACCTGCAAGTCCAGAGACACAGCTATTGCACACAAGCAAGTAAATAATGTATTTACTATACAAATTACCCTCCATGCACAACGAGGTGCAACTCACTGCACAAATGCAACTCATCTCAGAATACCCAAGATTTTGATAAACACAATGTACCAGCCCTGCCTAATGTGCTGCCCTGTCTCTGCAAAAGTAACTATTCTTCCATGGGCTGCTGGCTTATAAATCATGGCTTTTATTTCTCCATTGCAGGAATGTACTGCAGATTTATAAAACATTTAAGACCCTGTGGTTAATGTTTCATCTGTTCATTAATATCTCGAGGGACCAAACTATTGTTTAATCTTCTACAAAAATAACCATGATTTATACAAAAGTTGTTTGAAACATAGTTCTTTTATTAGCAATACCATTGAATGTCAAAACCTGAACCTAGATTTATCTACCATTCATGCTACCCATATAATATATAATGCTGTGTGCCTTTAGTAAGGAAAAAAGTAAATATTGCTCCTGTTGAGTGAAGGTCTACAGATAGCTTAATTTTTAAGGTGATATAGATCAACATCAGCAGCCATACGAGTTAACAGAGCCATGAGTGTGCTAAAGATCTGAAGCACTCCTTGTCTTTAAAGTGACTTTTTAAGTCAAAATTAAACGCCATGAAAAAAACCCCAAATGATGAACCAAACAAAGAAAGAGTTGTGTTTGCCTTGTCTGGCTGCCAGAGTGCTGCTTGGATTTCCTCACATGGTTCAGGTTGGACACTGGTGACACTAAAATCACCAACTTTTGAAAAACTGATATAGAAGAGCAAGATTTAAACTGGGAATCCAAATTAGAGGCTTCTGCAATTGTAGAAGTTCAAAAAGGTCTGTAAAAATGGCGTGACAAGGGTCATATGTGTTTCCAGGTCTCACAGACTCCATTTCCCAGAAGTTACTGGAGAAAACTTTCTTTCTCTCTGACTCGCAGACTCCAAAGGCAACATGTCCTTCTGCATCATGCTATGTGTCCACAGGCTTAGCAGTGACCTTGAGGCCACCCTGCACCTGGAATCATCCCTGTCCTACCAGCAGGACAGGCCGCAGCTCCCAGCCTGAGCTCAATCAGCCCTCAGGAGGAAGAAATAACAGGGAAAAAATTGGGGTTCAAAATCAACATCTGGGACAATGCATACATGCAAGGAAGGCAGTGATAAATATTTGTATTTAGTCACTTCTCAAGGGGCACATTAAAAGAGGAAGTATTTTATTCCCAGTTTGTTTGTTATTCCCAGTCAGAAGCAACCGTGGGGCTTGGGGGCTGAGGTTGAAAGTGCATATCAGTAACTCAGTGTAGAATATATTAGAGGGATATGGTGTAATTATCAAAAGCAAAACAAAGAAATGAAGAAAAAGTCATTCCAGCTCTCGAATTACATTTGGTCAGAAAGCCTTTTTTTTTTTTTTTTTTGCTTTTGATTTGAGAACCAGAAGAGGAGCCTTTGGTTAGCACCTTTGCACTTTTGGTTTTCAAATCCATCTGAGAACCTCAGACTTTTCTGCACAGAGAAGGCAAGATGCGAGGAAAGGGAAGTTACTAAGCTGAAAACTGCTTTCTCTAAGAATGCAAGCTTAGTTAATAATCACAGGAAGTTCAGAATTAAAGTTACATTTTAACAAGTTCTTAGATACCATAAATATGTTAAAACTTCAGAATGCTGCTAGTCCGCTCAAGAAACCAGGACTGGCCTTATGGAGACAGTGTAACAAGCATAGGAATGTAAACAGGGGGTTTTGGTGTTTCTGATCACATTGAACTAAAACATTCTCTTGGTTTTCTGTTATATGTTAGTACAAGAAAGTACATGAATGTAAAACTCATGTGCTTGAGTTCTACCTGACAAGTACGTATTATTTCACTCTTCATTCAAGAGCAGGGCTAATTTGTAGCATTGGTGAGTGCAATTCAAAATACAACATTCAAAATCAGTGTGTGCACTTCTCATGACGTCAAGATGGGTAAAGATGGGCCTTTGATTTCAAATCTCCTTTCATTAATGCTATGGCTGTACTATCTGGGGAGTGGCCAGAGAGAAGGAAGGGTTGAATCCATGAAGTGAAGAGAAAGATGGAAGAGACATTCCACTGATGTTACCTGATGCAGCTTCCCTGGGCCAGCTGGTATCAGCAGAGAAATGGGCTTTGCTTAGTGAAAGATACCCTTCAGTTTTGCTCTTCCTTGTCAGGAGGGATTGATAGCACCAAGCCCTCACTTACTCCAGGAGTTTACCTACTGTGATAGAGTTTCTGAAAATGAGATTCAAGGCCAGCATGGATCTCCAAAACAAACAAACCAACCACAAAAAACAAAACAACAAAAGCCTCCCACAAAAACAACAACAACAACCCCAAACAATAACAACAAATATTCTATTACTCTAATCTTGCCCTTACTTTGCTCATCCAGCAAGGATTGTCTTTCCTCCTTCTCCTCTTTTTTCCCCCCCTTAACTTTTAGACTATTCTTAGCTATTGATATCGTACCATCATTTGCTGACAGAATTCTGTATTTACGTTTTATTTCACTGTAGTTCTTGACAGCTCTCCTTGCTGAAACTCTCAGCTGCCAAATGAGGTAAAAACAGACGTAAAAATGATCATTCAATATCTATGCATTAAAAAAAAAATCATTCTAGCAATAAATCAATGTCTTAGTTATGGTTTCTTTTGCCATCTAAATGGCTTTTATGGCCAAACCACAAATCTTGGCAGCAGAAGAGCAATGGGGAAAGAGCTGCATTCTCTCTAATTTTAATGCTGATATGCAGAATACCTGTGCTATCAGAAATGCTAGAGTTGTTCAGCAGAAGAACTTCATCTGATCTTCTTCCCCAAAGGTGAGGGGGGCCTTTCATTAGATAATAGCCATAGCATTAGGCATAAGGGACACAAACTGTAAAAGTCAAGTCCTCACCAATATCACAAATGTGATATTTTTGATCAGGATAGATGAAAGTAGATATACATACACCCATGAGCTCTAAAAAGGAAAAAACTACTGAAAAGCAAGTGATACATCACTCTTCCACTGAATTTTCCCCACATGTTCCTCAGGATCCTTCACATTTAAAAAAAAAAAGGCCGTGTCCCTCTTATTTTATTCTCTGTTTTGGAAATTGAAGAAGATAAGGTGCTAAAGACTTAAGGTTTCAGGCTCACACAGGAAATCTCATCCAGAGAGAGTATGGTCCTAAGCAAATTCTCTCCTCTCCAATGGAGAATTTAGTGGCACCAGATTTCCAGCTGCATTCTCCTGACTCTGGGGGCAGCAACCTGCCTGTCAGAGCCCACTGTGCTGGGTAAGCCCCATCAGACAGCTGGCACTGCACAGCCTTCTACAAACTTATTTGCAGGAAAGCACTTCTCAGCAATCCAAAATGACCTAGAAATGTTCTATCACAATTGAATAGATACCGTGTTGATTTTAATTGGCTAAAAAGGTATACTTAATAAAAATAAGGTGTAATTCTACCCACATTTGACTGGTATGATTTGTGGCAGAAAGCATAGTACACAAAAGATAAAAGCAAATTTAGCTTTAGTTTTTATTTATCCATTAATTTCAGTGGTTACAAAAGAGCTACAGTTTTGTCCCTAATAAAAAAATTGTTTTTCATAGATAATGCACTCAAAATGTATTATGAGATCCCCGTAGATAAGAGTGAAAAGAAGAATTTGGACCCAAATAAAAGGCACAGCAGTGAGAAGAAATCTCATTCTGAGCAGAAATCTTTCTACTTGGTTACCACGCAATCTAATTCTGACAGTGCACTCGACTTGAAAAATGACATCCCCATCTCCAAGAATTGAAAGGTGGCAGAAAAAGCAGGCACTCGGTGCTTTAGTCTAAAGCAATTATGAGCTCCTCACAAGCTCGAAGACAAGAATTGATTTTCATTTCTAGATTATCAAGAGGTGGGGGCAAGCAGGTCAGGAAATCTGACCCTATCTTGACCTGCTGGATTGGATTGTTCTCAGACCTGCTCAATATTGAAAAGGATTGTTTGGAATGGGAGAGAGGGAGGAGGAGAAGAGAAATCCTTTGGTATATTTTGTGCCTACTGGTATCTAAGAATCTTTTTTTTCATCTTGCTTTATGGTCTTATTAATTCAGTATCTAGTCAAGTATTTTAAGGTGCTTATTTGAAAGATATTTGCCCATAAAGGACCAAATCTGATAAAGACAGCAAAATCTGCAGACTTCTGAATCAAGGGAATGTAAAAGTGATATAGAAATAAGCACAGTCTGGCCTCAGAGGCCAGACCTGTAAATCTTTAGATCACTCCTGTGCTATACATGTACCTATAAACCAACCAGTTGTCCTATATTTTTTGCTACTGTGGTGATTCAACATTTGTGTAACACTATCTATTTCAAAAGACTCCAAATCCTTGTACCATTACTTGGCTTCTACAGAAGTTTTGCCATTTACTGAGGTGAGACACATGCAGCTGTGCTTTAAACTGAAATATGATGAAATCTTGCTAATTCAAGTGCTATCTATCAATATCACTACTCAGATTACTGAAAACTGGAATTACTGCAACATTGCTTTATTTTTCTGTAGATGCTTTAGATAAACTCATGCTTTTTTTCCCCCTTCACATTAGGCAGGAGTATTTTGTCTACAATGAATAATACACAAGTTAAACAATATCTTCAAGGAGTAGTATGAAAAATATGAACCTTGTAGAGGAATTAGAAGGAGCAGGAGGTCAGGAATGGCTCTAACACTAAGCCAGTGTTGTGTTTTAACCTGGCAGGCAGCTAAACACCACACAGCCATTCACTGACTTCTCCTCTTCACAGTGTGATGGGGGAGAGAATTGGACAAAAAGTAAAATCTGTTGATTGAGATAAACACAGCTTAATAGAACAGAAAAGGAAAATAGTAATACTACTACTACGAATAATAATAATAACAAAAACAATAACAACTCTAAAATAATTAGAATGTACAAAACAAATGATGCACAATGCTATTGCTCACCACCCACTGCTCAGACAATTCCTGAGCAGCATCCTCTGGCCAGCTGTCTCCCCCGTTTATATACTGGGGTATTTATATATTCTGGCATGCAATATCCCTTTGTCCAGTTTGGGTCAGCTGTCCCAGCTGTGTCTCCTCCCAACTGCTTGTGTCCCCACCCCACTCGCTTGCAGGGCAATGTGAGAAGCTGAAGAGTCCTTGACCACTGCTTAGCAACAACTAAAACATCAGTGTATTATCAATGTTATTCTAATCTTAAATCCAAAACACAGCACTGCACCTGCTACTGGGAAAAAAATTAGTTCTATCCCAGCTGAAACCAGGACACTTTTTTTGTGAGTTATCATAAAGCATCTCTAGCACAGCTAATTTCTTCAGGTACAGGAATCTCTCTCCGTGTTGATCCACTTGCCTGTGACATATAACGTCTGCCTGGAAAGGATACATTTCCTTCTCTCCTGAACTGGAGTCACCTCCAGAGGCTGAGGACTTATGCCCCTTCTCCAATCAGTTTGTCAATGCCCGCTTCCCTAGAAACGGATCCCAGCTCTTTGGCTTTCCTACCCTCTAATTCCAGGCTACTGACCCCATTATCCCAGCATTGGAACAGAGAGGTGACAACGTGCTCATGTGGAAGATGGCTGAAATCTTTTCACATATCCCTCAGCAAACACAGGGATAGAGATTGGGTGGTTACTGCCTTGTTTATGAGTTCTGCCTCTTCCACCTTCTGTTCTCATGATTGCCTTGCTTTAGAATAGTCTGCTTCATTCACTTCTTCCCCTAAGTAAGGGAAGAATTTCTTCCTTTATTAGACAAGTTGACTTTTGCTTCCAACATTTCTTCTTGTGTACGGGAGTGACTGATCACGGCACGGGTTGGTTCTCTGGTTCAGCCACCGTGCCTGTCGTGGCGGTTGGAGCAGGTGCCATACCTGTCACTTTGCTGTCGGATTAAGAGACCTTCTCTTGCCCTTGAGCGTACAAAGTGGTGTTGAACAGGGCTCAGTAGGTGTGGGCCAGGCCTCAGCATGTTGTAGAGATTTATGTCTCTCAGGAATTGCCAGGGTGACAGCTCATTTTCTCCAAATATTTTACTAGTTTTTCAGGGTTCTGCTCTTGTTCAGGAATGAGTCCAAAACATTGGAAGTGCCTACTGTCCTAGGTATGTGCCCATACTGTCCCACACACCCTGACACTCACAACTACCTATCCCCCAGGTAGATCTCTGGGTGGTCTTCTTAAATAGTTGTTTAACAAGATCTGAAACACATTCGGTAATACGAAATATATCAACAGGAACATGCCAATTTGAACACCCCAATAATATTCAAAATTCTCAAGAGCTATTGTAATTAGCCCAGAAAATAAGGAAAAGGGGAAGAAGAAAGGGAGGAAGGGAGGGTGAAGGGGTGGGGTACACCTTCCCATACTTTGTCTCACCCATTGCTTGGCTCTCTAAGGAGAAGTCGTAAAAAGCATAATTATTACTGGTTTCTGAGAGATGGCTCCCAAAGTATGGAGATGACAGCAATGCTGAGTACAGATACCAGATTAGTCTCATGACCAGCAATTTTATCTTATCATAAGTCAGTATTAAAAATGACAACAAAAATTATAACCCAGCTCCCCAGAAGTGATAAACAACACAACAAGGAACATATGCAACAAGTGAGGTGCTACATAGTGCAACTCTGAGAACAAGTGCAACAACTCTGAGAGCAAATAAATCAACATTGTGGCCAGTAACTATTAAACTAATATAATGAATGCTTATAAAAATTTTGGTTTAATTGACTCTGGTCAAACCCGTCATTATTTTCACCCTTTTGATACCACGTTGGGTGTCAGAAAAATGGCGGTTGTGGTTTAACCTGGCAGGCACCTAAACACCACACAGCAGCTTGCTCACCCATTTTCCCTCTCCCTGCAGCAGAATGATGGAGAGAATCAGAAAGAAAGAGTAAAATTTGTGGATTGGGATAAAAATGCTTCAATAGGACAGAAAAGGAAGAGGGGGAAATGTTGTTGTTGCAGTTGTTGTTACATACAACACAATGATGCACAATGCTACTGCTCACCACTCACTGATCGATGCCCAGCCAGTTCCTGAGCAGCGGCCTCTGGCCAGTTTTGCCCCCAGTTTGTATACTGAGCATGTTGTCATATGGCATGGAATATTCTTTGGCTAGTTTGGGTCAGCTGTCCCAGCTGTGTCTCCTCCCAACTTCTTGTGCCCCCAGCCTACTCCTTGGCAGGGCAATATGAGAAGCTGAAGAGTCCTTGACCACTGCTTAGCAACAACTAAAACATCAGTGTGTTACCAACATTATTCTCATCCTAAGTCCAAAACACAGCACTGCACCAGCTACTGGGAAGAAAATTAACTCTATCCCAGCTGAAATCAGGACACTCACTCAGCCATTCAGATTAATCAGTTCTAGAGTAGTGGGCTCCTGCTCTAAAAACTGTACACGGTCCGTACAGTCAGCCACCACTGAAATATTGCCATTTTTGTCAGAAATGCCACAGCTGCTTAACAGGCCTCACTGACAGAAGCCCTCAAAGGAGAGAATGGAAAACAAATACCGAACTAAAAATTGAGCCAACTGTAAGTGCAGGACTGCTATAGGGAAATGCAGTCAGTCATTGGGAACTGTGTTACTGCAACCATCTGGTTTCCCAAACCTTCAGGAAAAATAAGGGAAATAAGGAAAACATGAAATAGTGATGGAAGCAGGCAAGCAAAGCCGTGCATGCATTGCAGCTAAGTGTAGGCATTCAGGGCAGTAGGGCAGCCACTAACACACAGAGAAATTATATTTTCTGTAAGAATATGTCTTGCTAATGCATTTTGGTGCCCAGCATTTTCACTATAATTTTAAGCTGATGTGTGACTTCAAAGTAAGAATGAACAGGATACTTTGCCTTTTTTATGATGTATTACTGCCCAAAATCAAGCAAAAAATTGAAATGAAAATGTCTAAAATGTCCCAAAGTTGATCTCTGCTGCTGTTAAACCTCTTCAGTGAGCCTTACAATTTGGACTGTGCAAGCAGACTATATTCAGAGTAACAAATGAACATGTAGGTGTGATTCTAGTGTCTTGCTTACAGGACTCTCAAGCAGGAATCTGAGGCACAATGGCTCTGCATACATAAATGCTATAAAATTAGTGCAGACAGCTGGCAAATCATTAATTAACAGCAGTAATGATTTCAAACCAGAGCTCTGGGGACTCCACAGGAAATAGGAAGTACACTGGCTGTGCTTTCATTTATGCCTCTGACCTTGTTTCTTCACCATAAATAAGAGGAAAAAAACAATCCATGTCTGAGCCAGGATATCACACAAGCCACCACCAGCAGTCTTTGAGATAATGCACACTCTGAAGGAGTCTTAGCACAGAAAGCTTTCTTCAAGCAGTTCCAGCATCTGACAGATGCAAAAATGACTCTGGAATATCATGCATACTGTGCTTGATAATTAATCACAAAGACTATTCTAAATTATTCAAAATTAAAAAAAAAAAAAGGTAGGTTTTCTCTCCTTCTATTGTAGCCTAATTTTAACATATTAGATGATTCATATTGTTCCCTGGATTGTCCCCAGGAGTATCACACAAATGGAACCGCACATAAATGCTAAGCTAATATGTAAATGAGAAATAATCTCAAGATTTATCTACGAACTCCAGCTTCTTTTAGCAAATTAATTCATTGACAGCAGAAGGGTTACTGTCTCTCTGTGAAACATAAGAGGGAAAATGTTGGTTCACAGAAGATTTATTTCCATAATAGACCTAACAGGTCCAATAATTATTATAGTTCACCATGTTGTTCCCGAGTTTGTGCTGAAGATTTCATTCCCTGTTAGCATAAAATATATCTGCAGGGAGAAGACAAGGAGAACAATTTAAAATGCGTAATATTTTCTCCTGAGGATGAACTCTACTAGAGTAGCATCTCCATATGCACAAGATGGAAGTGATAAACTGGAAATTATGTACTAGTAAACCTCTGGGGAACAGGCAAAGAACAGTTTTGTTATGGCAATGGAGAAACTGGCTGGCCTCGATGTGCAATTTGTGCTATCCTTTCTACAATGAAAAAAAAAGAGAAAAGCAGTCCTTTCTGTTTTGAGCTGGCAACACTATGGTTCCTATCACCTCAGAGCCAGCCCGAGCCTTTCTGGCACCCTTGGTTCTACCTGGGAAGGTGGGGGTGTGAGGGCAGGGGTTTGGGTAGAGAAAATCACACACACAGACTGCCCAGGGCTGGGAGGAGGCAGCGTGTGGGCACCTCCAGATCACCCAGGCTCCAAAGGGCTGCAGTTCTGCTCTCTGTGCCGTTAGCACAGCAGTCCCAGAGCTGTATGCCATGTGCTGCATGGGAACAGGTGATGACAGATGCATAGGGACATCCACTGAAGTGGCAAAACCTGCACCTTTTCTGCCTCCATAGGAAGAGACTGAACCTTACACCTGTCCCTGACTTCTTGCATCAGAAATACACCAATTTCTCTGTGCCTCTGCAGTTGCTGTGTGTGTTTGGGCTGGTGAAGGGGAAGAAGATCTTGCTCTTCGCTCTTTTTTTTTCTGCTGATATTGAACAAGATATCTGATGGTTAAAAAGACATGGAATGGGTATTTTGACTTACCGGGGACAAAAAGGGTTGAGTGACCAAAACTGTTTAGCCCCGGAAAAAATCCCCATCAAACCTGAAGTATTAATATAACTGTATATTTAAACTACAGACCTAGCCAAGAGATGTAAATTCACCTTATGTTCAGAGGAAGTGCTAACCTGAGCTAATGCAGCTCACGTCTCTCTAAGATGTCATTCATTCCTGTCGCTTCCCTTACTCTCTTTCCCTTTTATCCGTTCTGGTTTGCTGCCATGTGATTCCAGCCAAGGGCTAAAGCAGCACTTCGGTGCTGCAATTCAGTGCTCCTGCAGTGCGCCAACCCTCCTGCGGCAGATTAAAGAATTACCTCAGAGCCCTGCTTTCCTGCACGGGCGATAACACAGCCCTCTTGCTCCGAGAGGTGGGAGCTGCGAACCTACTTTCATTTCTCAGAGCAGCTACACTGGGCTCCAGAGCTCATGCTACCACCTGGACAAGCCTGAGATCATGCACACCAACAGATTTGTGAGCATCTTAACCATTTTATCACACGACACTTTTTTCTTTTTATTCTGTGGTCCAGCAATGTCCAGGATGGCATCCTCAGTCGTAAGGACCTGGTGTTAGTAAAGCTACGAGCACATAGTTAGGTTTTTTTTCAAGAAGGCATGGTAAGATTTATAGGATCCCTGTGACATGGGGTTCACAGTGAACAATCAAGATACATAAGTGTGGCAGACTTCACCAGGAGTGAATAATTTGAACAGAATTAGAGGGGACAGGTCCAGAACTCACAATAATAATGATAATAATAATAATAACAACAACAATAATAATGGTCTAAAGTGAAAAGCTAAAAGTGAAAAGCTGCCTTAGCCAGCTCACACTTACACCACCAATGTGTGACATAATTCTAGTCCGCAGAGATCATGATCAGAAGATTACTACATTTCAGAAGCTCATATCTTGGAAAAAGCCCCAAACAAATAACAAAACATAAAGCAAACCACAAACTGTGAACTAAAAAATTAGTTTTAAGTGTTCAACGTGTCCAAACAGCAGTCTTTATGGCACTAAAGATATCTAACAGAAGAAAAAATTCACTGAACTGTTACTACAATGTGCTTTATATGAGCTCGTCCCCCCCACACCCCTCATGTCTGGAAAGCACAATTTCTGCATTTACTTTACTTAAAGTAAACTTCATTTTGTGCTTGGTATAGGGAAAATCGATCTCGTGACAAAGCCAAGAATTATCCCTGATATTTTTGACTTACATCTACAGGCTGAATGTTTCTGGCATGTGGAACTCTGCTATTTCTGTCTGTGTTTCTGTTACTGTTTCCACACTACACTTTGTATTTCTAAAAGTCTTTCAGCAGTGACTCTTGCAGACAAGATTCTTAACCTGCTTCCATGAGGCAAACTCCGTGTCACTATCTACAGACCTGTAAACTGAGAGAAGGTCACACACCTGGTCGGTCCCCAGGGTCAGAAACAGAAACCAGGAATTATCTGCTCTCCCGTCCTCATCACCAGGCAACACAGCCTCAGGTGCAAACTACTCTTGAATCTCTGTTGCAAAAATTTTCACTTATGGACTCCCCACGTAGTTAACCACTTTGCTCTTTCTTTCTGTGAGCAGCTACCTATTTAACATGTTGAGATGAAATAAGTGTGGAAGAAAAAATCTGACACGGGTAAAATGGACATCATCTGCAAAATGTGTTATGTAGCAAGTGTGCAAACCACAATAACTGTAATACAAGAAAAATAGATCTAATCAGATTTCATGCTTATTCATTCTTTGGCATTGCATGAAATAGAGTGTATGATTCCTTTAGGGCATAATCCAATGCCTGCCAGTCACTGGGAAAACTCCCACTTATTTTATTGTAGAACAGACCTTGAATGAAGCAGGGAATATGATGATTTAAGATACTAAAAAAGGAAAATATATAAAAGTGTTGGCAAAAATAAAAGTGGTTTGTATATTTCAGTCTCATTCTTCAGAACAGATGTCAGTCCCAGATGATGTGAAGTAAGGGACAATGAATAACTTTGTGATAAAGAATTCTGAAAAAACCTGCACCAGGAAAAATCATTTCCAGCAATGTAAATCTAGTAATTGGTTTACACCCTGGTGTATAAGTATTTATTTCCCTTATACATGTCTGTATTACCAGTTCTTTTTTTTTATTATCCATACAGTTACATAATCCATTTAAAAGTCCTACTAAGCTATTTGGATCCACAGAATTTACTGCCATTGCGCTTCAGACATCCTGATAAACTGTATCTCAAAAGTAATTTAGAAAGTTAAACTAAATCAGGATTTAAGACAAAATAAAGTAAGCCGACACCAATTGTTCAGTGATTGACTTTTTAATTTATTTTTTTTTTAAATCTGCATTTGCATTTGCCTGATCCTGTATCTTTATCCATCAAACCCTCTTCGCAGTTTGGGTAAATTAAACTTGAGGATTTTAATACTTAATAGCATATAAATCTGTCAATATCACAGATCCCCAGATAGTGGGAAATGTTCCTACCTTTGCCAATTTAGATCAGGTAAAGAACCAAGCTGATCCAGTTGTGTTACCTCCTCCTCCTGTGCTCCTTCGCAACAGGAATCTGTAATAGTCTTATTTGAATAGCCAGTGATTTATCTGCATATTTTAAAGTATTTCTAAATAACAAGAAGAAGACAATGTCTAGAAAAATACACAGTTAAGCTGGAAATTAGCCCTGTCATGTGGGTTTAGTACAACAGTTCAGCTAGCTTTTGCTTCAGTTTTCAGTGGTTTACCATGTCAATTATATCAGCAATAATACGGCAAACATGCACAATCCCCCTATTAAATTATGCGAGCAACAGAGACACTGGAAAACTGTATTCAAACATTTTAACAATGTAGAAAAAACCCCTAAAACAAACAAACAAAAAGAGCAAACAACAACAACAACAAAACAAACAAAACCAAAACCCTGAAACAAAGGCATTTTACGTATTTTGAAGTAAATCAACAACATATTTTTAATATAAAAATAACTCCCTAGAAGGCATGCTGTCAAGCACAGAAAAATATGAATTGCAGACTTGCACTTTTCCCTCTCAGGCACTGCGAAAACTTCATACATGAATTATACTAATACAGCGAACTTCGGAATGAGTAAGTTTTCAATATCACGTCCTACAACCACATTCTGGATGTATTTCTTATTTTCTGCTCAAATCTGCTCCCTGAAAATGAGCTACACCCAGCATCTTGTGTAGCTTCTTGATTGTTCATTATGAGGTTTATTTTTCATTAGATGGATTTTTCAGTCTTCATCTGCTGGATACTTAAGCAGGGACTTTGTCCCTGTTTTTGCAAAAGCTATGAACAATTTATCCTAGAAGTCCTGATAAATAGCAAACAGTCACTCCATTAGCGGCTGGGGGAACAAAGCCCAAACTTGTCTCCCTGCTTGACGCCTCGGTTCTCAGGCTGCCAATTACCGAAACACACGGCAAGATTTTTTACTTTGTGTTTAGAACAGATATTGGAAAAAGCCTTCACGAGCAGAGAGCAGTACATTACAAACCACTTCGTGTACAAATTGCAACGTGCTGCGGAGGAACTGTTTGCTGCCGTTCTGAGAGGTGTCGGCATCGTTTACGCGCTTGCTCAGCCAGCTCTGATGTGAGTTCTGAAGGCACAGTTACACCCTTAACTTATGCGATATTATTTCCCCCAAGATTTTATGTCAGCTGTCTATTCGTGCGTATTCAAGAAATACAGTGAGGGACAGCTTGTGAAGTACCGTGTCAATGGTGTGGAACAAACTGTAAAAAAAAAAATAATTCGCAAGTAACGGTGAAGAATGATTATTTACAAATAGATATGTATGTAAACTTTCAGATGTTCTTTAGTCTTAAGCTGTTAGCTAAAAACAAGCCCTTTAAAGCGGTGCCTTTAAGACCCCACCGACCACCAGGAGATTTTTGCTTTGAAAGCGACTTTAACGAAAAGGCTGAGATGATCGCTCGAGGCAAGACGATCACTTAAATCACTTCAGATGATCACCTAAATCATGGCGAGGTGAAGCTCGGGCACTTAAAAAAGCACGAAGCTGCCTAGAGCGAATAGTTCCAATGCTATTTGCTTCTTTTAAAACCGCAGCGGGGAGGCCGGGGAAGGCTGAAATTGGTGCTCAGACACTCAGTGTCTCGGAGGCGTCGTTCCATTAGCGGCGTGTTTTCAATTAACCGCGTAGGCGCCAGTGACAGCTCTGCACCGCGGCACACCAAGCGATGGATGCCGAGAGCGGCGAAACCCCGCCCTCGCTGCGACGCCCGTGTTCCAAACTCAGCCCCTCTGGGCTCAACCTGAGCGCTCCTCTCCCCTCCCTCGAGCAGCCCTCCCCGCCCAGATCGCCTTCCCCGGGCTCACACCCGCTAATTGCGCCGCGCTCGCGGCTGCTCATTAGCCGCCAGCGGGCGGAGTTGGGACCGCCCCCCGCCCACAGGGGTTTCTTTCCTTCCCCCTCCCCTTTCTGTCACGCACCCCAGCGGTAGAGGGGGACCAGCGGCCTGCACCCCCCGCCCTGCCAGAGCAGGAGCGGCCGGCGGGGGCTGGGGGACGGCGGGGGTGCACAGGCCCCGCGGCCGGGGGAGGCGGGCACAGGGCGCCAGAGGGGCGGTCCCCGCTCTCCCGGGGCTGGCACAGGGCGCCAGAGGGGCGGTTCCCGCTCTCCCGGGGTGGGCGGAGGCCGCGGGCAGGGCCGGGAGGGAGCGGGAGGAGCGCGGGGCCCACCCCGCCCCGAGCTCCGCCCGCCCGCGCGTCACCCGCCCCGCCCCCGCCGCCGGCCAATGGCGAGCCGCCCCCGCCCATCCGGGGTGGGCCGCCCGGCGCCGGCGCTGCGCGTCCAATCCGCGCCGACGGGGCGCGCACCGCCCTCTGTGTATTTGCATCCAGCGCTGCTATTGGCTGGACGGAGCGTGCAGGGGGCGTTCCTTGGGGAGGTGGGGAGGACGGAGCGCACGCTCCAGAGCAACCCGAGACGGCGGCAACTCTCATTGGAGGAGCGCCTGGAGGCGTCACGCTCCGGGCGAGGCTATTTAAATCAGGGCCCGGCTCCGCCTGCCGCCCACCGCGCGCACCGCCCAGGGCGGCCCCGGGGCACTGATTTGAATAGAGGCACCTCCCTATTGCATATGCATGAGGGGCGGGCGCGGGGCGGGCGGTACGCCGTGTCCCGCCGGGGTTTATGACGTCCCGGCCCCTCCGGCTCCCCCGGCCCTTCCGCCCCGCCGCGCTAATTGGTGCGATGTGTGGTCCTGGCTCCCCGCACTCTCCGCTTTCACCTCGGCTCTGTAACCCAAGCCCGCTGCCTCGCCGTTTTTAATAACGCCGAAACCTGGCCCAGATGGGAACCATTAGCGGCCCCAGTCCCTCTTGCTGATCTTTATAATCTTATTAGTTTAATGGGTCACGCAGTGCAGGACCTATTTCCTACGGATCAAAGGGAAAACAAACAGGGTAATACCCCATCGGGCTTCCTCCGCGCTGCCCCCACGGGTGCTGCTGCGGGGCCGCTGCTGCCGCTGGAAGTGTCCCCCCTATTAGCCCGCACCGGCCGCCGGGTTTAAAAGGCTCCCGGGCTGCTCCCACCCCAGGCGGGTTCCATCCGCACCGCTGCCGGTCCAAGCCCGGGACTCCCGCTGGCTCCCGACCGGCGCTGGCACCGCCGCCGCCCAGGGCTGCGGGCGTTTTCCCACTTCTCCCCGTTAAACCGGGTACGATTTCCTGCCCTTCGTTTCAACGCTCCACTTTATCAGATACGTGGGAAACATATTGCCTGCGGCATTACCGGGGGATCGCGTTGCAGTATCCGGTGCGGATTTTTTTGTTGTATTTTTTTCCCCCCAAAAAGCATGAAAGCGGCATCACATGGGATGGATGATGGGGCCGAATCGGATACCCTGTGGTTTGCCCGGCTGACCCAGGGGCGGCGTTTTCCGCTCAGTGGCAAAACGCTTATTTGTAGTCCGAGACCCCCTCCCGCAGCCCCTGCAATAACTTTTAGCACAATAAATTAGAGGTACGCACACTGTGGTCCATTACGGAGGAGTGTTGTGTGACGGCTCCTGTCAAAGGTTACCGGCCTTCATGCAGCCGCATTAAGCGTTTCTCTCGAGGGTAAATATTTGGACTTATTAAAGGGCCTGGAAGCTGTGAGCTATGGTAGGGAATAAAGCCCAGGCGATCCCCACTCCCGGGCAGGCGGGTCCGCCGCTCGTGCCGGGCTGCCTCCCTCTGCAGCCCCTCCAGCACGCACTGCATTCACCCATGGCCCCTCTGCGCTGCGGTACCTGGCGGGGGACACGGCCACCGACCCCGCAGTCCGTCCTTGGGGGGTCTGCCAGGGTCCCCCGGAGCCGAGTCTCAAATTAATTATTCTACGTTTCTTGCTAAATGTACACACATATACATATACCATGTATATACGCGTGTAAAATGTTTATCTATAAAATATATATAAAGTACAGACGAATGCAATATCTAGGAAAAACTAACCCTGTGGATGGAAAGCTCCTAAATCGTATCCTTGAACACCCACCGGGGTCCTTTCACAGGTTTAGTGAAAATCCCTACACAAAGGGCAGCACGCGTGTGCGTGTGGAAGGGGGTGTGTATGCAGACACACACGTGTGTGCAAAGAGGGAACGAAACGAGTTAATGCCCTTGCAAATCTCTGGGATTTTATTTTCCAAACTTTTAACGACTTTCCAAGGAGAAAAGAAAAAGATGATGGATTTTTCTTTAATATCTCATAGAAAATCCATTATTTCCAGTTGCGTAGTCTGGCTCGCAAAATATTTAAGACCACAAAACCCCCACTTGTTGAAATATCGGAGATGATGTATTGTTCTCCCAGCTCGGAAATTAGATCTCGGTGCGTGCGCAGGCAAACACAGACATTCACTGATTTATCACTACGTGTTAATGGGTATATGAATATGCCCCCTTTAATAATACCTGCACAAGTTACCCAGCACATTGAGAACCGGACGGTGAGTGTAGCCATATGCACGCAAACCACACACACACAGAGTAAACTTTATTTTATTAGAGACTATTAATACACAAGCCCATAAAAATCTACCCCTATTTAAATTTTATGGTAGTCTATGCTTTAAGTGCGCCTGGTTGTTCGTGGAAAGGGAATTGATATGATTGCATACATACACTGAGCTTGCTTTTTTTTTTTTTGTATGTGTATATTGCAAAATACAACACCACTAAATATTATAAAACGAGTGATCAAAACTCCTATTGCAAATGTAAATATCCACATAAGGGCCACTTAAATGACAGATGGTGCTTTTCCCCCGTACAGCCAGTGGCAACTACGCCAGCTTTTGACTGTGTGTGTTTTTTACCATATTTTCCCTGGAAACAGATGTGTATTTTATTATAGGCGAGCTTTTTTTTTTTTTCCCTCTAACCTGCTAATTCCCCGAGTTTATTCGTGCCATAGACAATAAAGCCATAAAGCTGACTGCAGAAATTTGTTTGCCGTAACGACGTGTTATTTGAGTCCCGGCTTTCGGGGCTCTGACACTTGGCCAGATCAAAGAGCCCCCTCAAAAACACCGTGTGATTCAGAGCCGGTGTGTGCGTGTGCAGGGAGCGGCGGGGCAGCCCTGGACGGAAACCAGTGAGGGAAGAGCCCGGAGGCGCCTCCGCGGCTCTCGGCACCACGGCTGCTCGTCCCCAACTTTCCTATCCCGCGCCCCGGGCGGGGCAACTCGGGCTGCTGTGCCCCTTCTCCTCCGTGCAGTTTCCAGCACTGGCTCGCTTCTCCGTGCTCCCAGGCTCGGGACAAGACGGTTTAAGGATCGTTTCCCCCCTCTCTAGCCCCAGGTTCTCTTCCTGGTTTTGGGTATGTGCCCCTTCGAACCGCATCTACCCCGACGCGGTTTTAAAGCACCGCGTCTAATTGCCCGGTATTAGTTTTACTACCAGATATCGGCTCCTGAAAAGTGGCTTTAAATTACGTGTTAGAGAAGCGATACTATAAAGCGGCAGAAACCAGAATCCCTCCTCAAACACGTTTATGGGCTCAGACTGCAAAGATCACAGGCTTCAGGTTTTGCCTTCGGTTTAAATGTTGTCCCGGCACGGGAAGTCATTTGATAAACCTTTAAGCTGTACTTCATAATCTTTACTGCTTTATGGAGCTTTCCAAATCTTTAACACGCTGTAACCTTTTCAAGACAGATTGCCAGACAACATTTCGGTGTTAGGTTTACTTAATGCAATTCTTGCGAGGAAGTGAATTTTCACGGTACCCACAATTACCGCCGGGCACTCCCCTTCTCCCGCCCCCGCCCCGGCCCCGTGGAGCCGTCGCCTGCAAAGATTTATGAAACCTGTTGATTTATAATATCTCCCGCATGAAGTTTGATCCGTCAGATCACAGCCTACGCGGGCTCTGAGGCTGCCGATGGTAAAGGGCGCTTTTGGGACATATTCCTCCGATTAGCGCTTTCCTGGAGGGGAGGGAAGCTATGATTTATTGCCGTGTTCAGCTATTTAGGAAGCGAAATTAACCCCAGAAAAACTCCATCCCTTTTGAAGTTCACGGTTTGTTTTCCTTACTGTACAGAGCCGGGATCAAAGGCTCGAAACGCCCTCTTGTGTTTACTTTATTCGCGAGGAAAACGGAGAAAAAGAAAAAAAAAGAAAAAAGAGGGGAGAAAATAGAGCTGCTTCGGCAATTAAAGCCTCAATTTGCCGCCGCGGCGGAAATCCAACACCTGGCGGCAGCGGCGGTCCCGGTGCTGCCGCGGGGGGACCGCGGCTCCAGCGCTCGGTACCCACCAGCCGTGACGACACGGCCCCTCCCTGGTGACGTCACCCCGCCCCTCTGCGGGGCTGCTCCGCGCTGTGTTTGTGATCTAAATCACGGCACTGAGCGAGTGAGGACGCACTTGGGGCTGGCTTTGTTTTGGTTTTTTTGTGTGTTCTGTAAACACGCCTAAGAAGCCAGGGCCGGCCGCTCGGGCAGGGAGGAGGGGGCGAGGGGGGCGGCGAGGCGGCCCGGCCGCGTCTCAGCGGCTGCCGAAGCCCTTCCGCTGTGCAGTCCCTGCGGAGCGCCCGCTCTGATTTCTGGCCCCCAAAACCACCGCGGCGCGCTGGGACAGGCGGGCGGACCGAGGAGGGAGCACGGCGCTGGCTGGTCCCTTCCGTGTGTCCCCCCTCGGCCCGGGGGGACAGGACCCGCGTAGCGCTGGCGGCTCTTTCCGCCAGCCGCGTCCCGAAGCGCGTAAATAAATGCCCGTGCCCGCGCGCTCCCAGCCCGCTGCCGAGGATGCCGATGCCGGCGGTGACGTCGGGGGCCGGCGGGTGACGCGCAGCGCCCGTGGGTGACGCGTGACGTGTCGCCAGCGGCGGGGCCCTGGGGAGCAGGCGGGCGCGGGGGGCGGCGGGGCCGGGGGCGAGTTGCGCTCCCGCTAGTCCGAGCGCGCCGCGTCCCGTGTTTCCGGCTGTTTCCACCCTCGCGTCATTTTCCCCGCTGCCGAAGCCGCGCTCGGCGTTGCCCCGCACGATGGAGGCAGCTACGCGGTCTCTGGCCCTTGAGCTTCTCCCGGGGTTCCCACGCCCCCGACTCCCATCCCACGGGGAGTCGGAGGGGGACGTGGTGCGCGAACGGAGCGGCGGCCGGGGCGATGGAGGGGGATCGACAGCTCTGCCTCTTGCTCCCGCTGCCGGAGGAGCCAGACACGCAGGTGTAGCCTGCACAACTACACGCACTCCACATCCAGAGCACAGACGCTCGCACCCGCGCGGGTCTCAGCGCTGGGTCACTGTTTCAGAGCCATCCCTGTTTGCAGACACCACCCTTGTCCCGCAGCGCCGCCGGGGCCGACGCGCGGGGCGGGGCGGGGCTAGCGCGTGCCGACGGCGCCACGTGAGCGACTCCGCGTGACCGCCAGACCGCGCGCGCCCCCCACACCCCGCCCGCCTCCCGCTCCCACGGCGGGCGCGCGCCCGCATGCAAATTACACTGATTGACGTCCCGCGGGCAGCCAATGGCGGCGCTCCCGGAGAGCCATTGGCCAGGGTGCCTCCGCGTCAGGGATGACGCGCTTGGGAACGCCGACCAATCCACACCGCGTATGCAAATGACGGGGGCGCGAAGGGGGGGGGGGGGGGGGGGGGGCGGCGGCGGCGGCGGCGGGCGCCGCCCCGTGGCCGCGCGGGGCGCTGCGGCCGGGCCGGGCCGGCGGCGGGTGCGGGCTCCACCGGGTCCGGGACTGCACCGGCCCATTGCGCCCCGGGCTGCCCACGGCGCTGGGCAGCGCGGAAATATCCGCGGGCCGCAGCGGGCAGGCGGGGACACCGGGCGGGCAGCCGGCTGCGCCGCTTAACTTTTTACGTTTTGAGTTTTCGTACTTTTCCACGTCTGCCCAGGGAAAAAAATTAAAATCGAAAACTAAGCCCACGGGCACTCGGGAGCGTCACTGTCCTTCCCGCCCCGAATTCTGTGTAGGGTGAATTTCCTTTCATCGGCCGGGCCAAGTGGCATTTATTATTAAAATTAGACAACGCAAACCAGCTACTGTTCTGTTTTCCCCGGGAAGGGTCGGGACGGAGGTGCTTCGGGGGTTGGTTCAGCGGCAGCTCCGAGCGGCTCACGCTGGAGCCTCTGCTGCCGGAGCCGGCCTTGGGGATGCCCGCGGTGGCCTCGGCCGGGGGCGAGCGGCGCGCCGGGGGCTGCGGGATCGGGGGCACGGCCCGCAGCGCGGTCGCACGCCGAGCAGGCAGACACGCACCCCGCCGGCAGGCCCGGGTCGGGCGGCCCCCGTGAGCTCCTGTGCGGTGCAGGGAGCGGGGTCCGGCCCCGGCTCTCCCCGCAGCCCTCCGCCTTGCACAGCCCGCAGCCGCAACCCGGCGTGCTCGGCTCCTATCAAAATGCTTCGGGTGTGATCCAGGTCTGCGTGCCCGGGTCCCCGCGCCGGGACTGCAAATATACACATGCACACACGCACGGGGGTAGGTTTCTATTTTATACGAGTAATTTTAAGTGTTAAAAAGGAAAGTTATCCTCTGAAGAACTTCCCCGAGCCGATGAGCTCACTGGAGCTGCTTCTCTCCTCTCCTTGTCCACAGGCTCCGAGACTGTCGCAGCAAGCCCCGTCCCCGAGCCGAGGCTGCCCGCCGAGCTCCCGCGCCCGCATACAGCCGCCGCTCCCTCCGAATCCTGCCCCTCTTCTCATCCCGCTCTACCGGGGTTGGCATTTTTGTCTCCAGGGGAGCTTGCAGTCCCCTCAATTTGGTTTGGTAGATGAGGCACTTTGAGGCCACTGCGCACAGTTTGGAATTTAAACAACTTTTAATGGGCTAAGAAACATCACGCTTTGCCTCTGCCCGGCGGGGCAGTAACGCCGCGATAGAGGGACATGGTGTGCCTGTGTGAGCCTCTCGGAGCTGGGCTGTGAAAACTCACAAGTGCTTATGTTCGTGGGAAAGCTCTTGAATTCAGTGCTCGGCATTAGAAATAATCCCACGAAAAAATTACATGTGGTGTTTGTATGTAGCAAGGAAAGGAATTTTTTTTTACTTTTTTCTTTCTTTTTTTTTTTTTGGTGTGGGGGGGTGTGTGCGTGTGAAAGGGTATTCTGCTTTTGTGACCTGAAAAAAAATATTGAAATCAGTGTGATCCTCCAGGACAGTTTATTCTGCAGTCACCCAACACAAGAAAAACATTTCCCTTTTCCAAGAGAAGGGTGAAAAGCCACCTTTTTTTTGACAAAGCAATTTCACAAATGTCTCTGTATTGTGTGGCTGGAAGACAGTGGGGCTACATGTGTTCAGGAGAGGTTAGCAGGGGGATAAAGAGGCTGCGGGCATTGGGAAAGCAGTGATTCCTGAGAACCCATGTGGAGTTGTCCCCCTCCTCCCCCTGCCCTGTTCCGCCCTTAAAATCCTAAACAGACATTCCAAGAAGGAGGAAACAATCCTGATTTGTTTTCATTCGAGGTTGTAAAGCAAGACCCAAACAGAGTTAGAAATATAAACCAACTGAAAGATCTCCCAGCTGTTTAGCTGCTGCTTCTAAACAAGCCTGATCTCTTTCTCTCTCTCCACTCCCAGATCTCCCTGGCTTGTGGTTTCTGTCTAAATAACGAAGGTGCCTTAGGGAATAACTTGCTGTAATTCACTCCCTCAAGAAATGACTGTGTAGTTTGGTGAGAAGTGAAAGGGGCCTTGAGCTGGGGAGGGCTGGAGGAAATAGAGATGGCTCCACAGTCGATGGGATATATCTGCTATGGTAACGAGGAGAAACAAATGCTACACTTCATTGCACAAGTCTGATTACCCACTGGGCTTGGAAAAAATCTCCTCTCCCGTCCCCAAATAATCGGAAATAATTGACCCTGTGCAAAATTGGTCCCCCCTCCTCTCTTTTCCCAGTGCACTGGTCGTTCCCAGGAACCGGGGTGGGAGTTAAGCATGCCCTGTGGTGAAATGCATGTGTTTGCTGATGAGCTCGTTACGGGGTCACTGCTGAACCGGGCCTTCCCACTCATTTTCTCCCCTCCTCTTACTAATCCTCTGTCCCCAAGCCTCTCTCAGTCCTTCTTCAGTATCCCACCCCATTTCTGGCCTGTTCTTGGACAACCATTTCTTTTGGTTTTACTCTAGGCAACTTTGCACCCTGAGGGTTTTGAATACAGAGTCAGTGGTTTTCCAGTCTGTTTTGCTTTCCTACAGAGTCAGAGAATTGTGACTTAAAATGCTTTCACTGCACAGTTTGTTTGTTTCTATAGCATGGGCTGTCTGCACTGGTGAAACCCTGAAACCTTCCCCTTCTGAACCCTTGGCTTTCTCCGTTCCATGAAGTTAAGGCACCGCAGAAGAATGCTGGCCGGAAAACAGCCAGATCCGTGCCGGGGGCAACGAAGCAGGACAAAGTACAACTCGGCATCTTTCCCACAGTGTCACATCTGCAAATTCGACAAGGGAAAGTGATTCCCCGGGGGAACAAGGGGGCCGGGGTGTAAAACGAACTACAACAAAGCAACCAAGCAATCAACAAAAAAATAAAAAAAAGGAAAAATAAGCGTTTCAACCCCCCTCCCCACATTTTGGCTTGCAGTTATTTCTGTGACACAGACTGTTTCCTTCCACACAGATGTGTTTGCTTGGCTTTGGAGTCTGTGCATGCATCTATCTGGCGTGAGGTGTTGCTTTTTTGCTCTGACTAAGGGAGCATTAGGGAGTGTAGTTAAATGCTGTCCCCAAATCTTATGAATTGTGTTCCCAAAGCCATAAGTGCAGAGCTGGTTTGGGGTCGAGGGGGAATTTATTTTTAAGAGACACACGGATACGTTTTCTATATGTATATACATATATACATATATACATATATACATATATACATATATACATATACATGCTTATGTACACACATATATGTGTGTATATATGTAGGTGGAGGCACATCTATATACTTATATATGTGTGTGTATATATGAGTGCATATTTATATATACATACATAGGTGGATACATGTAAAAAATACGACCCATCTGTGCCCGCACGTGTCCCTGCCTGTGCCCACACATCTGTGTAGCCCGGCCCAGGCAGTGCCGGCCGGAGGCCACCGGAGGGCAGCAGACACCGGGGAGCGGCCCCGTGTCCAGCAGTTTTCCTTTCCCCTGCAGGTCTGCCCGAGGGTTTTCCGCTGAGGCGATGGGTTCATTTAATACAATGGGAAAGCTGGTGAAATTTTTGGTTAGCAGAAGCCGGATTCCTGTAAAGAAAAACATGAAATGTTTTCCACACCCGTGCCCCGATACTTTTAGCCTTAGCAAGGGAACTAATCCCTTTTTTAAAAAGTCTTTTCTACAGCTTGGAAAATACCAAGACAAATTTTTGAAGTTATTACAGCTGGTTTGGGGAGATTTTCACATCGCTTCCCTCACAGAAAACAGTAAGACAATGGTGGAAAAGCTGAGGGCTGTCTTACTGTCATCTAAATGCAATTGTGGGGTCTTATGAAACCCTGGGAAAACATGTGCATTTAATTCAGGAGAGAACTTTTAACACAAAGCAGGCAATGGATACACAAATTGCAGCTGGATACGGAGTGAAGTGTCTTTTTTATGAATATTCACTTGAATTTTCTAACCAGTCCACTTTGTCGAGCTTGATGCTTCCGAGTTCTCAGCATTGCTCATGTAATGGAGTTTTGAGGACCCAAATGGCTGCAAAAGGCAAATTTGCCCAGTTGCTTTCTCTTGGCACTTTCACCAGCAACCTGCTCATAAGCTCTGGCTGGACACCATCACTAGGTGACTTATCCAACTGCAAGGAAGCTAGAAGCTCAAGTAGTCAACCCTAGAATAAACAAAACTCACATTAAAAAAAATGCCCCATTTTGATTGTGATTTGTGTAAGAGCTGGTAAAAGAGACCAAATTCTTTTGTCAGTGACTTCATAGTGCTCTTGCAAAACCGTAGCTCACTAAAGACAAAAGAAATTGGCTGAAATTTAAATTGTTTCTTCTAACATTGGACAAAAAAAAAAAGTCAAATGTTTAGATTTCCTGGATGTTGTATAATGTAAATGCTGTGCTGAAGAGGGTAGATGCACTCCAAAGGTTACATTGCCAGGTCCGAGTGCTCACGGAGCTCAGGGGACTCTGCGATTATGTATTGAGTCCATAACCTGTGGCTGAAGGTCCTGATCCCTCTGAGCCGGCAATAGCTGCCGGTGACATGGTAACCGCAGTTCCTGTCATGTCAGTGATCGGGAGATAAAAGGCCATTGAGCGTGGGGATGCTTGGAGCTGAATAGGAGCACTGCAGCAGTTGCAGAGCCAGAGTCTCTATACATGACATTCAAGACAGATTCTTTCTTCTCTTTTTTGAAACAAAGACGCAAATGAAACAGGAAACACTCTGCAAAGAAGCTCAGATGCTTTCTCATCCTCCTGCCCGCAAAGAAGCTCAGATGCTTTCTCATCCTCCTGCTCCTCCTCCGGGCCTTGGTGAACTGGATGCAGAGGGAGCATGAGAAGCCTCACTGTGAGCTTGCAGCGAAGGCTGATAATGCAGATGATCTGATGTATGGGCAAAGAAAGGCCTCTGCTCCAGAGGCGCTCTGGCCTTACTTCAAGCCCAGTTGATAAGCAGTTTTGAACATTTTGCCTATTGGCAGTAATGTGATCTTTCCAAGGGGTAACGTGTTTGAGTTTGGACACTGCGAGCCTCATTGTTGACCAGCCAGATAAAATGACTATCCTGACATTTTGCCTGTGCTGTCATCTACATGCATAAAATGTCATCCTGGAAAGCAGACATCCAGTGTTTCATTATTCAGAAAAGTTAGCCAGCCTCCCTGCAGAGGTGTGCCCGGTGTGCCCAAGTAGGTATGTGCATGACTGTATCCCGAAGGATTTTTTCCTGACATTCCTCATAATTACTTGTACTTCAGGAAGCACCAAGATATGGCAGTTCCAGCAAAGATTCCTATAACAGGAAGTACTAATGGGAATTGCAGACTCTAATTTAACTCCTGATCATGGTGCTTGTGGCTTAGATATCTCAGGCCAGACTTGTACTATGTGAATGGAGTCAAGGGAGTAGTGCTGATTTAGTCCATTTGGGAAATCTATCCCACTGTGTTCTTTATCTTTTTGCCAACATAAAGCCTCTCATAGAACCTAATGTATAGTGTTTGGGTAGCTTCTGGATGAACTCTGGAAAAAAGCTTTCATATATTTTTTGATAATATAGTTGTGTTGCTGTATTTTTCCTAGATATTATGTGGAAAATACAACCAAGAGGCAGATGCTTTTTTTTTGAAGATTTTTGGAAGACCCTCTCATTATGACCAACTGTGGGATTGTAAACAGAAATTCATTTGGTGTGAAGATTATAAGTTGCAGCTCTCAGAGGGTATGTGGGAATGAATGCTGTGGTGTGTGCAAAAGCTTTGAACTGCAGGAAGGGGGAGTAGAAGGGTAACAGAAAGTGCATTTGGGGTTTTTGGTTTGGAAAATAACCAAACCCATGCATTGTGGGAGAACCCAGAGGGTTTTCTTTCTCATGAGCCTGAATTTCAGAAATGGTTCTCCCTGAGCCTGTCAGAACCATCCATACAGACTCAGGTAAGACCTAAGTAGTTTGGGGAGACAATAAGTATGGAAACCATATTGCAATTGCTGCTGAGAATAGGATACTGCAAATGAGCAAGTTTAGCCTCATGTTCAGTACCATTATCTTGGCAAGGAAGACTTGGTGTCGCAAAGGTGAGAATCCTGCAAGCCCAGTGGATGCAAAGACAAACACTATGCTTTGCACTTCTGCAGGGAGTCCATAAAAATGTATCTTTCTTTCATGTCTTTATTTTCTATCTAGGTCCCAGTGGTATCAGCTGTCACAAGATATCCTCCTGTCCAGTTTCTTCTGTGTGCCCATGAGCAAGGAATAACTAGGATTTGCTTATTATACTCATATCATAAACTAAGCAGCAACAGGAAACTTCAGAGAAGAGCACCTTCAAATTGCCTTACAGTAAGTGTAAGAAGCATAGTCCAAGGACTGTTATTGTGGCCGGGCCTAGGACATGTCATGTCTGTGGATGAGCCAGGGAACTATGCTTTCTCTCTGGACCAGGAGTGGTAGGGAATGTGTCCCCATCATATACCCACAGAGAGGAAGGCTGAGGTGTTCTGAATGAAAGGTACCTTTTCAATCCTGGAATCTGCCTTCATGGATTTCTGAAAATGCAGGGAAACCAGGTCTGTACCTGTCTACATACAACCCCAATCTTCTCCTAAGTATGCAATTGTGAAAGTTGTGGTGTTTTTGTGTGTGTGTGCTTTTCTTCTCCAGGTATTTGTCATTTTTGAAGGCTTCAAGAGCACGAGTCCCCTGGAATGCCAGCTGTGCATCTCCCACAGGAGGGCTGCAATAGCCCCCTTTGGGCACCCTGCCCAGCATGAGTCGCAGAGCCCCAGGAAGAAGGAGGGATGGGGAAGGTGCTGGGGTGAAGAATAGTGGAGAAGAAAGAGTGATTTACAAAAGAGGTGATTTGAAGATTGCTCAGGAAGTTTAGCTGAGTGCAAATGTAATTGACTGATGATTACCAGATAAGCAAAAAGTCTAGTGGAATTTTGCACAGATATAGGCAACATTTTCCATATAACTCAGAGGAACTGCCTTTCACTTTAAAGCAGGATTTCTTTATTTCTTTTTCTTTTCCTCCTTGTTTTTCTCCTTCGTTCCATGGGTCTGTGAAATTAGTTTTCTGCAAATCACCCGTCTTTCTCCTTGCTTCCAGAGCTGGTGCTTCTGGAAAAGGAGGTGGAAGAGCCCATCGTGGTGTGCAGACTGCAATGACACCTCAAGGATTGTGGGTGACTCCCATCCTGCGATGGGGGTTTCCATGAACCTCCACTCCCCCAGAAACCATTCTCCCTGAAGTGGCAGTTCAGGAGCAGCAGACAGAGTCTGAAAGCATTAACAAAAGTCTCTTTAACCCGTGACTCACCCCCTTCCCCTACCCGGCAGGTCTCAGCTTGAAGGATTTACTCTGCCCCTCAGTATTTTTTTTATTCAGGCTGATCATCAAGTGCAGCGATCCCTAGAAGGGTGTTTTATTTCCTAAGCAGGCAATCTTCAGCATGGTCGGACTTTAACATCCCTCTGACATAAACTTTCAGACCTAATACAGTGATATATTCACAGGTTTAAGGGCAGAGCATGACTCCAAATGAGGGGGGGAGGTTAAAAAATAATAACGAGAAAAGGCTTTTCCTTTCGCATAAGAACTGGCTGATTTGTGGTTTGGACGCCCCCACTAGATACTGAACAGAGGGCATGGAAAAGGTTTGTTTGGCTTGAGCTCCTCTTGTAGCTTTTGGCAGGACTGTGGTCCCGGCTGGTCCCCCGCTGGCCCCGCTGGCTTGCTCTCTCCAAGGCGTTGACAGAGTTTTTCAGCTGCACCAGAGGCCACAGATCTTATGTCAGGCTTTGAGATACACTTCTTGATAAACACATCTGCCTCCAGCGATTGGCAGTGCTCTTTCTGGAAAGGAAAACAAGAAATGGCTTTAAGTAAACAGGCTCAGCGGCGTGCGGAGTGTAGCACAGCATGCCTTTGGGGGCATGGCTGAGCTTTTGCCCCTCCTGCCGCTGGGCTCTCACTGATGGGGAAGTGGCCACTTGCTGACAGGGCTTTGGCAGGGGCTGTGGCTTGCCCAGCTGTGGCAGCAGCCCTGCTCCTCTGGCTGCCCTCTGCCAGGCTAGAGGAGTTGGCCAAGCCACAGTGGCTGCCCTGACAGAAAGCATGGCTGCCCCACCATCACCATGGCTGCCCCAGCCTGCTCATCATTATTAAAATGATTTCTGTGGATATGCTTCTATATAACTTGGTCCTTTAGCCACCATCAGTCTGAAGTGCTGTCCAGTGGTGGCTGTTTACCCTGTCTGATGAGATCACTGATGTCACTGTCAGCCCGTGGAAAGGATACAGAAAGGTCTTGATGAGGCAGCATGGTGTTTGGTAGGGCAGAAGACATCCCTAGTCTCAGGGAAGTGCCCTCCCTGCTCCCCATTCCTGCTCCCCTTTGGTGTTATCTGATCGTAGAATCATACAATCATTAAGGTTGGAAAAGACTTCTAAGATCACTGAGTTCAACCATTAACTCAGCACTGTCAAGTCCATCACTAAACCATGTCCCTTTTGGACATTTCCGGGGATGGTGACTCCACCACTTTCCTGGGCAGCCTGTTCCAATGCTTGACCAGTCTTTCAGTGAAGAAATTTTTCCCAAAATATAGTCTAAACCTTCCCTGGCACGACTTGAGTTTTTTTCCTCTTGTCTTATTGCTTGTTAGCTGGGAGAAGAGATGGACCTCTGTGCAGGGGTCTGAGTCTGGAAGATGGCTGGGGGAGGGATCATCTCTTGCTGAACATGAGTGCTTTGCAGAAGTCTGAATAACGAATCCCTGATCTCTTGTGCTCTGACGTCTTGTGCCCTGAACAAAAGCTGCTAGTTGTGTCTGTGGGAGAATGGGTTTCTCTTAGACAGAAGTACCAGGGCATGGAGAGCACTAGCCCTGACACAGGAGGGATGGTCAGTTCCCCTATGTGCCTCTTGAAAACGGGACCTCTTTTAGCAGGCTAATAGAGACCCCAACTGGTGTTTTTATCACCAATTTTTGTACTGCTATAGAAGTACAATGGCAATTGCTAGAATCCCTTGCTGTTTGCCAGGAGAACACAGAGTGGGGAGTGTTTGTAAACCAGTGCAGGTCCTCAGAGCCTGTGATGATCACCTCTTCTGCCATCTCCCACCTGATCTCTGTTGCAGGCTGCTGCAGGAAAGAACCATTTACATCTCTCAGTCGCTTCTTGGGGCTCTGGAAGATGACTGTAAGGTGCTTTTGGTGCAACGGAGTCTGGCATAAACCCAGTCTGTAAATGCTTGATCTTTCCCACTGCAAATGCTTTGGTCAAAAGCCGATGGCATTCTTGTTCAACAGACAGTACCAGGTCCGACAATTGTTTGTCAGGAAAATACAGACTGCTTAAGCTATAGGCACTGGATAAGACTCTTGAAAAAGAAATATCTGTGGAGTTAAAAAAAATCTAGAGCAGATGTTGTAAGTCCCTTCTTTCCATATTTTATCCCCCCTGAGGGGAGAAAGAGAGGAAAAGAAACACTTCTGCACAAATGCAGTTTGGAGAAGGAAATGGCTTCCTGGTGGGGGCCTTTCTTTATGTCTTGAAACTCCTGAGGCTGTCTGCTGTTCCCTGGTTAGTTATCGGTGTGGACTGGGGCACAGCAACCAAATGCTGCAAATGCATTCACCCCCAGGGCTCAGGGTGTTGAATAGAGCTACTGGAGACTTCTCCCTTCCCAGCTGGGTACACGTGGCAAACTCTACTTTGCAAGTGCACATTTGTAAGGTTTCCTGTGAGGCTCGTGATTTTCCTCTTTCTGAAGTGGCTGGGGAGAGCTAAACTTGAAGGGCAGGGTGTGTTCGGAATATACTGCTCCTTTTGTATATTCTTCCCTTCCTTAAATCAGAGCTTGATTTAAAATGCTGTGGCTTGAACAATTCAGTGCAAGGGAGAAAAATAACACGGTGGGGGGTAAGAACAGAGCATGGTTTCATTCTCAGTCATACTAATCATCTGCCTTTACAACAGACTGCAATATGTTCGAGGGAGTGATTTATCCCTCAGCAGTGCAAGGTGACTTTAATAGGAGACTCCATCCTTCCATCCAGAAGCCCTCATCCCTCAAATGTCTTTTATTCCTGTCAAATGTATTTTCTTCCTATAAATTCCCTTGCACAAACTATACTTTTGAAGCAATGGGATTGTGCATCAAGTGCCTTGTAAACCATTGATGGCTCTAGCCATACTTTGGGATGGCAGTATGTGAGGATCAAGGCAATCTGGGTGCACTGGAATGTGAACACTATTCCCCCTCCCCATCTATGTAATTAGCAAGGTCACTGTGCCTTGTAGTTTTACTTATATAAGTGGAAAAACATGTAAGCTCTATCCTTTTTTTTTTTTTTTTCCCAGAGAGCTAGTGTGGCTGTCATGTGTTTTTACCTGCTTGTCAAAGGAACAGCACTGGTGTCGTACAACAGTTTGGACGCAAAAAAGAGAAAGGATGCATGTCCTGGATTGGTAAATGGAACCTCTGTGTTTGCTGTGACCTCTTCTTCCTCAGCTGATTGTGGATCATAACGATCGCTGCCATTTGGACAGGAATAATTAATGAGATAAGTGTAGGTTAGTGGCTTGTGAGCAGCCAAGGGCAAGGCTGCCTGTCCATTTCAGCTCAGCCTAAACCATGGGGGCACTTCCTTCCTGAGTCAATAGTGATCCTGTAATGCTAACAAAAGACCCCCATTGATCATTGCCCTCTGGTAATTGCTGCCAGTGTGAGCCTGCCTCTCACAACTTGTTGACATCTCTGGACAATTTGACTCAGCCCCTTAAAAAGGTCTCTGCAAAAGAAGCAGGCTGAAGTCTGTAACAGTGTAGGTCAGGAATATAAGGACAAATGAGATTCTTCCCCAAAGATGCTAGGGCAGGGTACATATGGAGCTCCAAGTCAAGATGCTTTTACAGTATTATAGGAGGTCTCCATGTCTAACGTCAGTGCTACTTTACTTCTGATTTATCTCACTGGTACACCTGGCCAAAACCATGACATTTCTATTTCATGGGGATTTGTATGTGTGTGTGCAGAATACCAGCTTTGGCTTTAACCAGATATAAACATTTGAACCAAACCAACATTTTTGGGGGAAACTGTACCGTCCTCCAAGCTGGGAGTTTCCCACATTCTTTGTTCAAAGGTGTTCTCAGGAGTTTCACTGTGGTTTAATTGTCTGGTTATGGAGAGCTGGTGTGAGCTCTGTGGTACATATTCTTACTTTGACATTTATTTTCATGGATTGTCCTGGGTTTGTCTGTACCCTGCTTGTGTACAGACTTTCTGGGCAAGACTGGAGATAAAGGCCTTATATTCCAGGAACATTCTGAGGAATTGAGGCAGAGGCTGCAAGAGCTTGGGCTTGGAAGAACATTAGGGCAAACAGATGCTTTGGATGAAACATCCTGGGTACGAAGAAATTACTCAGCAGGTCTATCATCTTGCTTCCTTGATGTCATAGAGACTTCTCTCTCTGATACGTTCTTCAGGAAAACTGAAGAACAGAGTATTATTTCAAGTGAAATTCACCATGGGTTGCTGGAAAAAGAATATAGAAAGAAAATAAATCCAATGAGAAGTATCCGTGTGACTCCTGCACAGAAGCAGAACGGGGACAACAGCTGCTTCATTCAATGGCTCTGGGATGGAGAGGGATGCCCCAGGGAACTGAGGCCAAGAAATAATAGGACAACCAATCCACACTAGATGCTGTCATGAAGGAAGCATAGGTCCATGACATCATTCCAGCTTGGAGGATGGAAGACTGGTTGCAAAGGAAATCAATTTCTTACTCAAAGGCTGGGAGCTGGGTTCTTCATGGAAATTTCACATGCTATTTTTTCTTGCGGGTTAGCTGGCAATGCAGCCCTTCAGCAATTGATGGTTGTCTTGCATCTGGTGTGCAGGTTTGATGTTCTAGTAACACCAGATGACACTTTACCCCTTACAATATCATTGAATCGATAAATGCAGACCTTGTTTATTAAGTACAGCTGACATTGTCTTGCCAAGGACTCATGTAAAACAGATCTGGGTAATAGTGTGGTTCAGTAATGACAGCTTATATTAAAAGAGAAGCATAAGGCTGAAGCTTCACCACAGGATATTGGTTTTCTACAGATTCTAACAGGGTAAGATCAGTGTCTCATCTTGCCAGTATGGATAAACAGAGTAACACGCTATGTGCTGCATGGAGATCTTTTGAAGGATGCTGGAAAAGCAAGGGATTTTTTCAGCTGCCAGAGCTCCTGTAGCAGTTTTGTGAAGAGATGCCCCGGTATCCATGGCCATTATCTTCCATTCCTTCTTGCACTATTGCTTGGTGAACTAGTACCATCTATTCACCAGATGTAGCCCCTTCAAGTGGTATTTAGAAGGCTTGTTAAGATGAGAGATGTCTTGCTCTGTAATATCTTAAGTGGGCTGTTTCGCAACACCCAAAAAATGGCTCTATGTTGTCCCAGCCCCAACTTGGTTATTCCATTTTTTTTCTGTCCTGCATGCTGTGACTTGTCCTCTCTGTTAAACTCTGCTGTTCACCTGCCTGATCCACAGTTAAGGCTGGGACTTCACTGTGGTCCAAGAGACCTCGAGAGTCCAGGGTGGATGGAGCATACAGATAGAGCTCAGCCAGACCCTCAAAGGCCTGACTGGTCTGTGAGTATGTTACTGTAGTCTTGTGTTGTAAGTTGTACCCTGGCAGAGCTGTTGCACACTGACATTCAGCCACTGCCTTCTGAATCAGCCCGCTGAAAACTGCTCAGCATATGGGTATCTTGAGACAAATTCATTCGTGAAAAGCAAGAAGACTGTTTTCTTCCCAAATGACATTCAAAACTAAACATTAGGCTGTACAGACCATCCTGGTCAGGCTGGTTTCAAATAGCTGATTGCCAGGTCCAGGAAGAGTGCTGCCATATCAGTCTAGCTCCTCATGCCTCTCTGTCATGCTGCTCAAAATGGTAAACCTGGGAGTTGGTAAACAATCAGTGGATTTTCCCCCCACGCAGATGCATAACTCCAGAGACAAAAGACACCTCTGCTTTCTGTGTCCTGCCCTGCTGCTTCTTCTTGAGCATTTTCTGTACCTTGTCTGACTGAATCCTGACTTTCTCCCCATCTCACTGCCTGATTCAGTGGTGGCACCACAAGGGTTACTAACTAAACTGTTGGAAAGGTATTTTAACTGAACTATACCTTGAAGTTCTCTTCCAGTCTTGCTCATCTCTGAGGCCATGGTCCTGGCAGGCACAGAAAAATTGCCCTTTTGAATAGAATACTAGCCTCTACCCTGGGGACTGCACTCCCTTTTGCTACAGAAGAGCAATCAAGTCCATATATGAGGCTCCTGAGCAGGAATGGATGTTGGGAGAAAAGAGGGATTGGTTAATTTAAGTAGCAATGAAAATCAACCAGCTGCTGCCCAGGGCCTTCTTCAATATAATGCTGATACTGGTCCCACTGTAACTGCCTTCAAAATGTCTTCAGAATATTATGGACAGTTAGGGGCCTTTCTTTCACTGCTTTCCTTTCAGCAGGGTACTGAAACCCTGTTTTTTTACACTGTTCCCTTAACATCCTCACAATGAGATCCAGCCCTCAGTTCCTCTACTCCTACACCTGGCTGTGGGAAATAATGTGAAGGGAAAAAGCCATTCTATAGCCAGTGGCTTGAAAAGTAAAAATTCATCTGGTTTTAATAGCTTTTACTTTTGGCTATTGTTTTTGGTCATTGACTAATGCATGCTTGCTACTCTGCTTGATCTGTTGAGTGTTATTTATTTTTGGGTCTTCTGTGTGGACAGAATTGCTGCCACCAAGTCCACAGGGGTGTTATAGGAACGGGCGGTGAAGTCTAAGAGTCTCTTGGCACTGTGCTGTCACATGGGACAGTCTGGGAACTTGATCATTGAGAGCAGAGAACACATAGTGCAGAGATAGCCAAGTGAGTCATGCTACATAATAGAAGATTTGGTTCTCTTTGATGAAATCACAGACTGTGCTCACATTCTGGATCAAAATTTCCTTCTTGTAATGAGAGGTTGTGCTGGTTTGGCTGTAAACCAGCAGGGGAAATTAACCCCACACAGAATACCTCGAGAGATTTTAGGTCAAAATTACAATTTTAATAAAAAAAGGTTAAAATAAATGCAGTAATACAGAAACACCAGCTTAAACAAACCGACAGAGTCACGGTACAACCTGACACCCTGTTGACCAGGGTGGTAGCTGTGCAGTCCAGTTAGGCACTGATCCTGCAGGAAGGCCTGGTAGCCCAGTCCCGGTAGTGGAGTGGAGTAGCTGAGTCCAGTCACGTTGAGAATCCCGTTGAGAGCAGAGTCCCGAGAACGGAGTCCCATCGAATCGAGGGTATCCTCTCCCATCCAAAAACCCTTGTTTTATGCTGTGCTTCTTGGCTGGCACCTCCCCCAGGGGCGGGGACTTTCACAAYGGAAGAGRATCTTCCRGGTGTTCTATTGATTGTTTCRGTAATGAGCTTGGAGGAGTCCTAGGRTCCTTCACAATGTTCYGGAAGGGTTCAGGCTAAGTAGTCAGGCTGGGTGGTGCTAATGGGCCATTACCTGAGATCAGATAATCAGCTGGGTGGTGCTAATGGGCCATTACCTGAGATCAGATAATCAGCTGGGTGGTGCTAATGGGCCATTACCTGAGCTCAGACAATCAGCTGGGCGGTGCTAATGGGCCATTGCCTGAGATCAGATAACCAGGGTGGGTAGTACTTCCTGTCAATCAGCTGGGTGGTGCTAATGGGCCATTACCTGAGCTCAGACAATCAGCTGGGCGGTGCTAATGGGCCATTGCCTGAGATCAGATAACCAGGGTGGGTAGTACTTCCTGTCGGTTGGAGTGCTTATCTCAGCTGAGATAAGGAGTCCCAGGTGTGTAATTATGAAATTTATCCAGCTTTTGTGGGTGGTAATAGAATATTTAACTAACCCAGGACAGAGGTATAAATATATGGAAAGCTATAATATTTTCCTGATATTTTGTATTACTTTATTCACAGAGACTTTTTTTTCCCAAATATGAAGAAAAAAGCACTTCTAGAATGAGGCACCATCTGATGGCTATTTTAAAAGTAAGGTAGCTGATTCTTCTGGAATACCGTTTTCCTTGGTCTTAGCATAAATGTCACTGGGGGCTTGGATGCTACAAGCAGACTAGCATTTCCTTAGCAAGCAAATAGGAAAACAGGATACAGCCTGGAGATAAAGGGTTGGTACTTTTCATTATCAAAATATGATCTAGCGTAGAGCTTTTTCAACACCATAATACCACAAAAAGCGTGCAAACTTCAGTAAAGTAAGAAAAAGAATAGCAGTCCATTCACAAAATACACAGTAGCTGTTCTTGCAGACAAGCAAGACCTACAAAAAATGACCTGTGAGCAGGCAGTCCAGCATGATATTTGAATCCTTTCTTATAAAAAAATACGCTTTTGGCCTATGAGTCCTTCAACCTATCTTGGTATGATTAGAACAGCCAGGTATCAAAGCTAAGGGAAAAAGGAGAAAGGAAACAGAAAAGAGAAAACAGGGACAAAGGACTGGTTCAGTTTGAGGACGGGTTTTTGTGTGCATTTGTATTTTGTTGAAGGGGAAACACTCAGAAAAGATGTAGAAATACTTACCTGTTTAGACTCCATCATGGACAATGCAAAAAATCAGACAGCCCATGGGCTGACTGGGAATTAAATCCTCCCTAATTTACATACCTAATTTCCTCAGCTTACTTCAGAAAGCCCAGCCTGTGAGCTGGGACACAGAGTGAGTAGCGGCAGAAATGAAGGTTTGTGGAGCTCAGTTCTGTCCCAACTGCTCCCACATCCTCCAGTCCACCACCTTCTGTCCTGGTGTGCCATCAGAGCTGGGTGAGTTGTTGTCCAAAACTCTGCTCAAGATCACATTCTTGTGAAAGGCCTGTCAATGTGGCCAGTCTTCCAGTGCTTGGAAAGCACTGCACCTGTTGAAAATATGGAAGAAAGGTAGGAAACACCAGTGACAGTGTAGCGTAAGTGTTTCATTATTAAGTGCATTTATATACACTTGTCTTCCAACCACTGGAGCCTAAATCTCCAGAAATGAGTGACTGGCTTAAAAAGGCCTGTAATGTGAACATCATGCAATTGATTTTCATCAAAGACAATTATCTGGGAAACGTTCTTCGGTGGATGTGTTTGTTTATGGTGCTTGCTATCTGCATGGGACTGGATGTCATTAACCATCGGGAAGTATGAAAAGGAAAGAGCAGAGTATGTATTATTCCCAGCATGCTGGCTTTTAACCCCTTGATGAAGGGAGCCAGAATTTCCTGGGGCTTAGGAGGCAATTCTGGTGCCAGAGCTAAAGGAGACATTGAGTTAATTTCATTTTGAGAAGGTTTTACGATTTGATCTCTGGCATTTTACACAGATGATTTCCACCACATTCTCACACCAACAATAGCTTTTTTCCTCCCCAACAAAGGTAAAGCAGAGATGTGCCATTTGCATGAAGGCTAAATGTATATCCAACCAGGACAGAAGACAACTGCCTTCTTCCTTGAAAATATTTAGCATAGTTCAACATTTTGGGTTTGCTTCCACTTATTTTTTAGATGCAGTTCAAAATGTTGATACATAAAACCTTTTCCAGCTTACTGTTCAGCTATATTAGAGCTCTCTGCATTTTTATGCTAAGCTTTGAAACTACCCAGGAAACTAGAATTGCCTGTGCCTACTCCCTGTTACCACCTCCATTCACGTTCACTTTAAATTGAGCAGAGTTTCACACAAAGCTTCACCTTGGCTCCTGAGACATGCTGAATTGCAGCAAAATGAACTCGACATTTTGGTTCTGCAATGAAATCTGAAAGCCCAGGCATTTTCTCCTGGTTTCAGCTTTCACAGGGACAGTTCCATGCAGCTTGAGTCCTTTGAGAAGTGCCAGGCTCCTAATGAAAAGGAGGTGAAATTGCTAGTTGAGGTTTCATGAGCAGGTGGGAGGGAAAGAAAAAGTGAAATTCTGCATTACCCAGAGCTTGTGCTGACAGATGAATTAAAATGTAAATCTAGGCTAAGACTTCCAACACCAGGGCATAAAGTTAAGCTCCTGGGTTTCTCCTCAGTCTCTTAAATAAATCCTAATTTTAAGAAAAGCCTCAACGCCCCAGTTTTCCCCTGCAGAAAATTTAAAAAGGGTTTTAGGAGCATCCAGTTATAAAAGCCTTGGCCCAGTTTTCTGAATATATGACACTGTAAATCATAGAATGCTTCGCAGTTAAAAAGGGGAAGGAAACCGCAGCTTTAAAATTGAATGAGATGCTGCTCTTGTGTTCAAAGTCTTTGCAAAGTGTGAAGAAAATATTCAAATCTACACCAAACCAAAAGTAAGATTCAAAACAAAGCTAATCATCAAATCCAGAGTATGCTGATGTGTTCAAGAGGGGAAAAAAAACAACCCCCAAAAATAACAATAGAAAAACTCAACAAAAAAAAAGAAAAAGAACATTTTCTGGAGTAAATCTCTATGTTAAGATCTTTGGGCAGCTCCATTTTTCTGTGAGACAAAAGGCAGGAAAAGAGAGTCCTACTCAAATTTGCAGTGGGTTGTGCTGCTTCTCCTGGCTGCCTTTTTGAGGAGTAAAAAATATATATAAGTGTCTGAGATTCATTTAGTGAACCAATGAAACTGAGTTGAGTAGTTCTGCTGAAAAGTGCTGCTGCTCATTTGGTCTCATTGCTTGGCCCAGAAATGCCCTTGAAAATGTAGTCCCTAGCCAGCTATCTCAGGAAATTTCTGCCTGGCCATCTCGCATGCCGGTGTGAGGCACACAACAAACAATGTGAGCGTGCATCTTTGATGAGGCGAAAATATTTCATGGTCACATCTTTTCTGAAATGTGCTGAGATGATTTGCTGAATTGAGACCCAAAAGCAGTCTGGGATGCCTTTTAGTTGGCTGGTGAGAAGCTGACTGAAATAAATAACAGGTTTCTTTTCATATTCTGCATGGATGGCAATGAGCCCTATCAAGTGGCTGCTCTCAGCGGGGTTTGGATAACATTTTCTGATCCCTCATTCCACTGGGAGGATTGATCTGCCAGGGTTTTTTTTGGCAGGAGCTTGCCTATTGTGGAATGTAGAGAGCATGGGAGAATCTCCAGTTGCTAGGGGTGAGTATGATGCTTTTTTATGAGATATTTTGTTAGGTATTTTACTTATTCTAAACATCAGAAACTAAGAGTCTTTTAAAAAGAGAAAGGAAATAATGTCAGAAAAATGCATAAATAATTACTTAGATGTCTTTGGGTATGAGGTCTTGTGGAAGCAGAAACATGACTTAACATTTTGCAAGGGGAGTGACCATTGTTTTAGGACAATTAGGGCCATTCCAGCCTTGTCTATAATTTCCCATGGATAGTTATATCTAGAGCGACAGTTATTTCACCTCTGCAAGGAATACAGTGTTGCAAAAATGAGGCAGCAAAATAATCCTGCCATTTTTTTGAAAGTCAAGAATGTTTTTAAACCAGGCGGTAATCACACATTCCAGCAACCAATTCAGGAAAAAAGTCCGTGTTGAGTTCTGAAAAGTCACCAAATGCTTCATCTTGTGAGGCTGGAAAGAGCTGTGAATATCTGTGCCATGTAATACTTTGGGCTGGGAACTTGACTCAGTTTTAATCTGAAACAGCCTTGTGTTTGGTTGCATACACCAGCTGCTGAGGGCTGCATTAGGCAGCAATGCAAGCCTTCTTGTGTGGGGATGGGAGGGAAAAACCTGACTTTCTGCCTGGAACCACAAGGAATCTGATGCTGGCTCAGCTGGGCAGATGCTTGGAGAAGTGGTGATCAGTAAACAGAGGGTTTGACACCAAGTCTTCAGTAGAGTGTGCAAAGCCAGCCCAGTTGCATCCCTGCCAGGAGAGGTGAAGCCTGAACAGGTAGTGGTGTTGGGAAAGACCTTTACAAGCTGAAAAGGATCTGCTGCTGTCCAAGACAGGAGGCTGTGCTCAGCTGCTGTGGGCTGGAAGCTGCTCACTGTCCGCATGTGGTGGTACCTTTACAATAGTTGACTTTACAAGATGCAAAAACTGACTGTGTTCATGGGTCATCAGCTCATATTGGCTAATAAAATCCACACTCTACCCACAGGCACCGGTGGTCAACGTTCCTCCTTGGTTATGGCTGCATAAAACGGTACCATACTGTTTGGCGCAGCTGTACGTAGGGGAATGACATTTAAATTTGCCCATAAAAGATCCATTACTTTACAGCAATATTAAAAGAAACCATTTCTGAGTGTTAAATCTTTATTTAAATATAATCCTTACCATGTGTTGGGTGGAAAAAGGCAGCAGCCTGTAATGTAAGAAAGGAATACTCAGTATGTGGGGGTTTAAAAGTGCTTCATTTTCCAGATATTTTGGGGGGAGAGGGAGGTCTGTTTCGGTTGGGGGAAGTCCAATCTCTGCCTGGCCAAACCATGCAAGAAATTATTTATTTATTTATTTGATCATGCAGAAGCATAATGTTTGCCATACTTATGTGTCTGAGCTCTGGCATATGAAGGAGCTGAAGGAGCGAGCGATTCTGCTCCCTGCCCCGCCCCAAATATTACCTGATGCAGGGTTATATGGTACAGTCAAACAATGCGGAAGCAGCTGTGCCCTCCCCGTATCTCCCCACCCTGTGATTCCTGGTCTGTATGTTCATGCTCATCACTGGTACGGTGTTCACCATATCTTCCACAGTGCCTGATCTTCCTCTAGCACCAACATGACATAGTTTTCCTGTGTTGACATGTAGTGCTCTTCTGCTAATACTTTATGATGGATTGCTCCAAAAGCCACCTTAAGCTCTTGCAAACCTCTTGCCAAGGCTGCCAAAGAAGGCAAGAGCACACAGCCACTCCTCCTCGAAAGATTCCTCTCAGGCTGAAATCCCACTGTTAGCAGGGGCAGTGGCAGGCATGGAGAGAGCACAGCTGGAGCACCTGATGTGCAGTCAGTGTATGCCATGGCCCTAAGCAGCTCGACCTGCCACTGCCATGCCCTATACTGCTCTTTCAGAAAAACACAAGCACCCACCATTGCCGGCTTCCTCACCCTTCCTCCCCAGTCGCTCTGCCTACAACCCGACTGACATTTTTATAAAACTTCACCAGGGAACTTGGTTTTGACATCATCTCTGAAAACTTTCTTCTTTTGGGAAAGCTTCAACATTTTTTCAAGGAAAAGAAGAAAAAATCAGTCAAGCCAAAACATTTGTATGAAAAAAATTCCTTTTTTGAAAGGAAGCAGCTGCTTCATTTTGTTGTTTGGGTTTTTTTTTACTATTATTTATCTCCTTATTTGTTTTAAAGGAAAAACCTGACCCGTGTTCTTTTTAATTTGTGCTTGTCAAAATTTTCCTCAGAAAATATTTGATCATCTTTTCTTATGGTTGTAAATGCTGCTGGAGGCATCTCATGAGGACTCTACCTAGAGAGACAGAAGAGGGAAGAGTAGAAAGATCCTTGCAGCCTTTTGCTTTTTAAAAGATCATTTCAGAAGAGTGCAGAGATTTCTTCAGAACCTGTAGTGCAAAATACAGCAGTGGCCTTTTTATTTTTTCAAATCTCTGGGACAACTGGGAAGATCTTTTCCTATTGATCCAAATAAATCACATCCTGCTAATCTAATTCATACCGAGATGTTAGAAAAACAGGTGGATCCAGCTTATCCTAGTATCTGTGCAAATATTCAACTAAAAAATTGTGTACAGTAACAGCATCATTTTTACTTAGCATGGCAAATATTGACAACATATTAACCGTATTTTTTTCCCTCAACATTCATGTGAAGACATTTTCATTCCTAACCAGAAAATAAAAAAATATGGCATGCAATATGAAGCATAACTTATCCCAGATAAAACACAGGGTGGAATGAAAAGAAGAAAGAAAAAAAATTTTTGTCCAATGCTCATTCTGTAGTGATGCATTTGTGCTGTAGCATTTTTTCTTGCTTTTCTTGTAGCATTTTTTTTTGTTTATATCTTACAAATGTTACAGCAAATGAAGGGATCATAGCAGAAAGGGTGAATAAAATTTGCCTATCTGTATATATAACTAGAATTGGAGCAAGACATAAACAGGAATTAAACATGCAGAAAAGAGAAAATAGTAAACCTTGTAAGGCATCATGGAAGTTAGGAAAAGCATTTCCTAATGCAGTGTTGATAAAAGCATTGTTAAGTTTTTCTAGGATAAATTCTTATGCTGGAATAACCATCTGTTACACAGTCAGCATAAATCAGTGGCAGTCTTTGGATTGGGCCTTAAATCCAGGCAGGCTCTACCGAAATCAGTGCTGGTACTTCAGATTAAGGCCATGGTTAGTGAGATCAGAATCTGATCCACAGATTCTTAGCTCATATTGTTGCAAGAGGAATAAATCTTGTTAAGTATGTGTGGGGTTTTTCCCCTGATTTTGTGGGTTCCCTCCAATATTCCAGCTGCTCTTCCTTTCACCTCCAGTTGCATGGCAGTTATTCCCATCAACAAGACACAATGGATATGCTGTAAAGTGGCAGAGTGGAACAGTGATTAAAATTGCCCTTGCAAATACATCCAGTGCCTTCAGGAAGATTAATCTGAGTGAAGTACGTGAAAAGCTGGAAAAGCCTCCATATACTTTTGAATGCACATATTCATTTGGAACTGATTGCTGTTCCTCTGGTGCCCTGTAAATCCTTGAGGAATGCAGCTGAGGTCTGGGATCTTCCGCAAAGGGATTTAGAGAGTTTGTGAACAGAAAAATGGAGGATTTGTCTGACTTTTATAAATCTGACAGTTTTAATATATTTTTATAGAGAAATTTTTAGTCATACACATATTAATAAAACTATGCAGCTTGAGACAATCCTCCGTGAACCAACCGGTCCTATTAGCCATGGCTGTATTCAGTATATAAAAGTTTTTGCCAGAAAATTTGGATCAATAATTTTCAGGCAAGAGGTTTGCCATGAACTTTTTTATTTATTACTTGTGATTGGCCACATAGCTTGGCTTTGCCTCCTTACTTAAGTAACAAAGATGGGAGAATTATAAGTGCAAATTATGAATAATGAATTTCTGTATTCATGCAGAACCAGTGGCCACAAATCTTGACAAAAAGGAGTCACATGGAGATAATGCAGCTCATATTCAAAATGTGCAAGTGGATATTTTTCACTTCATGATGCCTATGTCCTACGCAAAATAATCTCCTTTGGGTTTTGGTAGAATGGGTTAATTTAATTCTTATTAATCCAGATGCAGTAGTGAGTGTGATTCAAAGATGATGGGCAATCCAAATGCTCAGACTTAAGGCCCTTTTAGGTTCCCAGTCTGTTGGAGCTATCCATGTAGTCAGGAGTATTAGCTGAAGAATAGATTATAGATACCTTTAGGAAAAATGCTGTGAGAATTCTGGTATTGCTGTGTCAAATTCTTTCTCATTTTTTTGATATCAAAATTGTTGATGCAGATCTCAGGCCATTTGCTCTGTGGACTGTAGATTCTGTGACTCGGACTGTAGATTCTGTGACTCTAATATAGATGCACAAACAACATTTCAGTTAAAACTTCCCCTAGAATAGTATTTTTCATACTGTGTATTTATCACTGTTTGTCAGGGTCCAGTTTTCCAACCGTGACAGGAAAACAAAACAGAAACTGTTGGGTAACAGATCTCTGACACAACAAGCCTGGTATTTTTTTGACAAATAGAGTGCATTTTGGGACAGAGAGTGACAATTTGCAAATGTGTTCCTGTTTTGACAAAACCGTCACAGAGAGACTTCAGATTTGGACCAGAATTTCAGGGCAAAATGTGAGAGAGAGAAACCCAGAGCACTCAGTAAACCAGAGGGCTTTTTTGGCACCAGAGAGAGGTGGGGGATCCCATTCATTTGGGGAAGAGTGTTTCCTGGTTTCTCCTGTGCAGACAATTTCACTTCATACAAATAACTGAGGATGTCCTCAACCAGGACACTGAATCTGAGATATTGTGATTCTGGAAGAGTGTCTAGATCAGTATTTCATCACAACATTACTTGCAAGCATGGAAAGAGGGAGAAGAGATGAAGTTATCTTCTGCCTGAAATGGAGTTAAAGTATTTTTGAAACTCTTTTGCTTTCTCAGTGTATGAAGGAAACATTTTTTACCCATCACCAGTAAAGGAGAATGACCATAAAAGCAGGGCAGGACCTGTAAGCTGACACCAATTCAAGCCACTAACATATTGGTAGAAATGAAAACAAATTTATGGGAGAGCCAGTTCTTCTCTCTCCTGCATTGTAAGGTGCTGTGTTGAGACAAGGGACTGCTGCTTCTCTGTTCCGTGGATTTTCTGCACTGTATTTCTGAGTATTTCTGTACTTCAGGGTACCTCTGATTCTTCTTTAAAACAATATAGGTATTCTGCTGCATTTCCATGTAGACTAAGTGTAAAGACAGACCTAAATTCTGTGGACCATTTGACTCCTGTCAGAGGAAAAAATAGTTATTTGTCTTCTCCTGACTTGAATACAGCCTCCAGTTTAGGTTTTTTAATAGGGCTAAGTGAGAAAGAACAAGTTGGTAGAGGTTTTTTTTTCATTTAGTGGTCTGTAGAGCTTTCATCTAGAGATTTTTTTTTTTTTCCTGAATTGAATATTTTAAAATTGAGTTTGACTAATGACCTTTCAGAAAAGTCAGACCATTTGTCATCTTGCATGAGAGACTGTATCTGGTTGTAGTCAATTTTATTTAGAGATTTATTTAGAGATTTTTATTTTGTTCCCATGCTGCTTACAGAAACCATTTAAATCTCATTCCCTTGAGGAGAAAACAATAAACATACTTTTGATCACTTGTTAATATGACTGTCTTCCAGAGATGCAGACACAGATATTCTTGGTACATATCTTTGCACATGTACTTCTGTGTCTCCTCTGTCAGAGTGGATATGCTCATTGTACTGACTGCTTCCTAGGGTGTGCCCAAGAAATACTGAAGATTTGTTGCACAAAATCATTTGTAGAAATGCTGCCTTTCTATAGAGATGTTTTTCTTGTTCTTATTGTTGCAGATGATTTGCGTAATTGTTGTTATCGTATTTGATATACCCCACTGTACATCACTTTGTATGTGATTTGCACTATTGAAAGAGAAGAAATGGTAGAAGCTGGAATTCTGTGGAGTATTCAAGTTGTTGCACATGTATTATTTGACCTTGGATTACTGTGATTTTTAGGAAAGGGCCAGCAAGTCTTGGTATGTAGAGGATAAAGCACTAGCTTTGCTCTTTGAGTATTTTTATTGGAAATTTGGATCATGGTTCAAATCACAACTAGAGACCTAAATGAAATGAGTCTGTGTTTTCATCTGAGTTCCCCAATGGACAATAATCCAGATCATAAAATATACCACTTAAACTTTGGCAGTCTTCTGTTCTCAGGAAGCTTTATTGCTTCGTATTACCTTAACTCAAAGATAGTCCTTCCAGGACTCAGTTCAAGCCGAGGTTATTCAAAGAACAAAGTTTGTATTTCTAACTAACTGGTCTGTAAGCTCTAATAGGGTTACAAAGCAAACTCACATACCTTTCTGCTGTATCTTAATAAAATTTAGCTGTTTGGCAGGAAGGAGTGTCAAATCATTCCCTTTGTATCTCCAGCACGGAGCCAGAATGAGGTGGGGAGACCTCAGGAAAATTAGTCCTTGAATCCCAAGAGCCAGAAACCTTCTGACATCATCTCTGATGGCTCAGATATTTTAAAGGAATTCAGCTCAATTTGGGATCGATGAGTGCAAAAGGTCACAATTGACAGCCTGTGTTTTTTGATCCTTACACCCTCCTTGGCCGTGTGTCCATGGGTCAGAGCGTGGTTGCCTGCCCCGTGCCCGAAGAGTGACTGCTCCAGTTTGTGCACTGCCTCTTGTGCAGCTAAGGCAGGACAGCTGCATCCCAGGAATGGCAGCAAAAGTGCCTACAACTCTTCTGGGTTTACATGATGTAACTGGACTCTCACTTTAGCCCTCAGCATCATGTGCTGGCTGCATTTTAATGTCATGGATGTGAGCTATTTTTCATGCTTTGATAATAAAAGTGGTGCCGTGCTTCAAAGGAAATCTGGCTTGGAACATCCTGTAGCATCTCAGAGGCAAATGTGTTATCAATATAGACACCTTTTCCTAATGATTGATCTAAGGCATAATAGTCCTTCCAAAACAAAAGGCATGGATGCACTGTGAATTACAATTTGACATCTATCCATGCACATCAGAAATAAGGGGAAAAGGTTCATGCAAATGTCATGGATTGTGGATGGATCCCATCCAGGTGAAATTCCTTCTGGTTATTTTAAATGTAACAACAACTGACATTAGTAGCATTTTTTTACCCTTAAGGTGAAACACTTTTCATACCGTAGCTTAAAACCAGCTCTCAGTTACATAAGTGTAAATCTGTGCCAAATAACTCCAGTGAGGCCAGTGGAGTTATTGAGGATTTACACGGGTGTAATTCTGAGCAGAGTTTGACCCTTTGTGGATATAGATATGCACTCAATTTATTGCACTATTACACCACAAGCAGGTATGCAGGGACATCCACTGGGGAAGGAAAAATATAAGTCCCAGCTACAGGTAATTTCATATCCTTTTCCTTATGCTTGCTGTATTTCCAAATCAAAACTCACAGGCAGAACAAATCAACTTGAACTACTGGGTAATAACTACTCAAGGCCATTTCAGCTTCAGCCCTATGCAAGGCAAAGTGAGGTGTCTTTTCTCCTAGTATCTTCTTTTACTTTGTCCCCTTCCCCAGCTGTGGTCTTACTTTGATCAGGGCTGTGATGGCAGGAACTGGGAGACTCTTTTTATGCTGGGCTTTCATGGCATCTTGCTATATATCTGTGCAAATGGATGACGATGACTATAAGCACAGATGCATGCACAGGGGGGTATTGTGCTTTTGATGGCACCCTTGATAATCTAAAATAATTTGTATGCATGTAGCTATCTGGATGGGCCCCTACTGAGAGAGACACATACAGGGCCACAATGTAGAGCAGGGTTATTCCTTATCATTTGATACTGATTAGAGGTCGTGTGTTGCCACAGTGGCAGCATAATAATATTTTTAGGAACAAGTGCTTTAAGTGAAATGATGGGATGAATTGTAGGAAAGTGAGATATTATAGGAAAGTAGCACATGGAGACCTAAACTGAAGTTTGACCAGCATGCCTGGATAAAGATCCCGGGGCCAGCAAACATTTAATGAGAGTAAGTAATCCTGATTCTGGTTTTATACTTTCATTGAAATGATGACATTTCCAGCAGATTATAGCCTCTTTCTTAAACCATGGGCTTAAAGGAAAGCAAGTTACTTTATGCCCTGACTCATTAACATTCATATTTTGGTCATGCCTCTTCATGATATATTTGTCCCCTTGCAGTTCATCCTCTCTGTCTGTCACATTTGCCCACTTTGTGTCAGGAAGGCTTCCCTTCCTCACGGTCCCACAGTTTCTAGGTTATTGTATTTCTGCCTTGAATAGCCAGTAGGCCTCACCCAGCTACCAAAATGGTGAAAAAAATACTTGCAGATTTCCCTTTCCATGGCTTGTCTAACCCTGAAAGCTCATGTGGCCGAGGTACAACACTGCCAAAAATACTTGGTGATCTTTACTGGGGTTAAATCCTTTCCCTGCCTTTGTACCAGTCTGCAGTCATCACTCACACTCTTCCTTCTTGGGATCAGCTCTCTTTGGGGCAGGGATCTAAATTTTCATGTCAGACACCATCACAGCTCTCACAATAAGACATAACAATTGATGACCCAAAAGTGAATGTGATTATTCCCCAGATCAGTGCTGGAGGGATGGATGTGCAGATGGAGATCAGTTTTGAAACTCTGACACCTGACAAGTGGAAGTGACCTTTTATACTTTCTGGCATTGAGAGAAGAGCAACATTTACTGCATCAGCTTTTGCTCTCTGGGGGCAGCTCATGATGTTTTACTCATGAGATGCTGGGCAAAGCTTGGAGAGGCCTATGTGCTCACACTGGAAAGCCTAAAATGAGTTCCACGTGAAAGTCAAGAAACATGAAGTTTCCTTCAAAAACAATGGAAAAAAAAAAAGCTCTTTTTTTTGTTGTTTTTTTAAATTGTTCTTTAATATCTTCTTTAGCAAGTTTTAGATTAAGAATCACCTTTTAAGTATTAAATATCAGTTAAGAAATGGAAAATTTTTCACATCTGTACAGAATTGACTTAGCTCTTTTTGGCCCCGATGGGTGAAATATCCAGTGCCACGCACTCCCTGTGTACATAAAGTGGACTTCACCAACTGTTTTATTAGCTTATCAGGTTGAAAGAAGTACTCTGGTGCCCAGGGCCAAAACTGTCTGATCTGCCCACAAATCAGGTCAATCTTGTGCCAGAGTCCTTAAAAATTATCAATCCACTAAACTGAAATCTCCCGTAAGTAAATTGCAGACAATTTGTTAGTGTCATGAACTATCCAGATCTATCGTCTTTAAAAGTTTGTAAGAGGAGGCAGATGCTGTATAAACTTCTCAGTCTGAGTTTGAACTAAGCATCTTCTACCAAAAGTGCATACTTTCTATAGGTGTAGAAAATAGATAAAATAGATACAGATTATTTAAAATAATAAATATATATATATATTTATTATATATATATTATATATATATATATATATAATATATGTATATTTATAATAAATAATAATAAATAAGAAAAGACCTTTTAATTTTTTTTTCAAAATGTCAGTTTTCAAAAATACTAACAAAGCAGTTTGGGATTTGCACCCACCTTTCCTACAGCTTGGTAAAGGGGAGGAAAAAATTATGAAGGCAGGAAAAGTGGAGTGGAAAAATGAAAGAATAAAAGCTGAAGGAAGACTAAAAGTGAAAGAATAGGTTGAAGTGAAAGAATAAAAGGGAAGGAAGGAAGGAAGGAAGGAAAGGAAGGAAGGAAAGGAAGGAAGGAAGGAAGGAAGGAAAGAAGGAAAGGAAGGAAGGAGAGGGGCTTGGAAGTAAGGTAAAAGTTTAGGATACCTTTTTTTCTTTCTGTCTTTTTTTTGTTTTTGTTTTTCTTTCCATTGTGGCCTTGTAGGAAAGGGGGAGGGATAAGTTTCTTCCCTGTGAACAGACAACAAGATGAAGGTGCTGCTTCTATATGGCTAGTCCCAGTTGAGTGGCACTGAGCTGTGACAACTGCCAACGCATGAACAGAGTGACGTAGGAAGTGCTGTGGACAACCAGGGACTGGGCAAGGACTTTTAATGACTGCTGGCAGAAGGTAGCTAGTAAGAAAAAACACCTAAGTTTAGAAACCAAGAGGTGTCAGGGTGTTTCATAAAAATTCTGTTGCCCATGCGGAGAGAGGATGGACTCCTGACTGTTTTAGGTCAAAGCAACATATGATACTGATGGTTCAGGTATGTGCTTAGTCTTTTCTAGTCCAGACTTGCAAAACTGTATCCCACGTCAAAAGTTAGAGTTTAGCTTGCTTTGGAAAACAATTTTCTCGCTATGAACACCTGCCCCATGCAGGACTGCCAAATGCAGCTCAGGGTTTTTTTTCTGAATTCTCTGGAAAAGCAACAAAATGCAAAAATGCTGAAGCCAGGGAACAGCATCAGAAAAGCAAAAGTGTTGGGCCCCTCCACAGCCAAGTGAAAGCCAAGATCCTAAGGCAGAAGGAGGTGTGTCGTTGGAGAGAGAGTATGAAGGTTGGAAGTGAGCTCCACTGCTGAGGCTTGCGACACCTCCCTCGATGCAGTGATACATTTCTGTCTTCTGTAAACATCTCTCCCGAAGCTCATTGGAAAGTGGCTTGCCAGACCTTAGCTGTTTCATCCCTACACCTTCCCTGTGTGGCCAGTGTGGGGTTGAAGCTAACACATCAGTGACACACGCTGACTACTACCCCCATGTGACTTCATGTGTTTGGTTTACAGGTTTCACTACAGATTTTATTAGCCTGTGATTCAAACCCCAACCCTGCCACAGTTGCCAGGTTGTCCAGATGCTTGCAAATGATAATAAATTAGAAATACCTAATTCTAAAGATATTTAGTATTACGTGAGGATAGAGACTCCAAACTGGAACACTGTGCCATGTGTGCTTTTATTTTGAGCTAGTTGTGGGATGTTTGCCTAAAATTTATTTATTTTATTTTATTTTATTTTATTTCACTTTATTTTTTAATTTATTTTGACTTATTTTATCTTAGTGGTCTCAGAGGTTGGAGAGAGACTCAGAACCTGGAGCATTTCCATTCAGTTCTGCTTGCAGCACTTCATGCTTCTAAGTATAAACATCAGGAGGATTGCTAGACCCATTGCACAAGGCAGGATACTGGGGCTGACCGCAGCAGTCTTCAGAAAGTGGGATGGATTCATCTGTGTGTCTGACATAGCTTTGTTGCAGCCATGCCTACATGTAGTGTATAAACCTCTGCCTGTTTAGGAGCGATTTTTAAGGCTTTTATTAAATACAAGACAAACCCTGCACCAACAGTATTCACCCTTGGGTGTGGCATTGCCTAAGAAGCTCTGCAGATTTCCCTTGGAAAAATTTCTGTTGAGTTTTATATTCAGAAATGTATCATTTACACCATACTCCTCCCCCAGGTATCAGATTTGTATGAATCAGGCTGTTCCATACCCTCTTTTCAGATCTTTCTGAAATGCAGGGAATGTAGAACTGGGCCTGTGGGTTGAGAAAACCCAAAGGGGTTTTATAAACACCTAGTACAAATAGACATCTCTTGTCCATTAATAGGGTTTACAGCTCTGCAAGGCAGGGAAGGGGTTAAGGCACCAGCATCTGGGAAGCAGCTGGTGGGTTGGGAGGAAGAGTGCAGAAATAGGACTTAGAGCAAGGCTGTTGGGGCACCTCCAGGCTGATCCATCAGAGTGCAGCCAGCAGTGACTGTGGGCAGGTCCTGGATGGAGTGAGGGTGCCACTTAGCAGGGCTTAGGTGGGAAATGGTGCCCAGGAGCCTCACTGTGGGGTCTTGATCAGTGCAGATAAAATAGCAAAGCTGAGGGAGCAGCTGGAAGGGTGAAGATGGCAAAACTGATGCTTGTTATGATGCAACACTAGTGTTTGATTTTTAGGCTTGAGAAAAAGTGCTAGTACACCTATTAGAGTTGATCCCCTTTCAGTGCTGAGGTATAGACTTCTAGGATTGGACAAAACAGCTAGAACTTCGTATTCTTGTATCCTTGAGAATTCCCTGATCTCTCGGGAAGGGCCTGCCTGTTTCCAAGGCATTAATTTCAAAATTTATGTGGGTCTGTTACCACCAGCAGTGGCTCCTAAACTTTTTTTATGACAGTGATAGTCTGAGCTGCTGTCAGGCTGGTGATCCTGTTGAGGTTTGCAGGCCCTTGTCCACAAGCCTGTTGTCAGGCTCAGGACAGACACAATCTCTTAGGCCCTCAAAGCCCATTAGAAGCCACTCAGCAAAACAGATATCCTATAAATCCTCCGACTAGCTGCAATTTGAGTTTTGTGTTCAAGTTCCCTAGCATGTTTGTCTACCTGCAGCCTGTGTGAAGTGACACGAGCTCCAGGACCATTCCTTACAAGGAATGCATCTCTTGTTCTTGGGCAGACTACTCAGGCTGGAGGGCTTTCTGCAGGTTACTTATTTCTACGTTCCCCCACTACAGTGGGCCCTACTCCTATCTGATAAATGGGTAGTGTGAGACCCCTTGTCTTGAGAGCTACTTTTCCATATTTAAAGCTGACTATTAGCCATTTTGGTAACTTGGTCCCTGTTTTGGAATGTTTCTGGACAAATCTGGTTAAAATGCCTATCCATGTATGCAAAAACTTGGAGTTCAGCCAAAGTCTCTCTTCTTGCTACTGTTTTGTCCTTTCTGAGGCACTCGAGGTGTCTGCAGTGTAAGCACATAAAAAATGTGCACAAAGTGGAACATTGTGTAGAAAACACGAGGATCTTCAAAGGAATGGCTTCTGTAGTCTACTTACAGGTTAGAAAACAGCTAAGCCTCCAGTTCTAATAAATTGATCACTGATGTTTCTGTTTTTATTATATATCTCTATATTTTTCAGAAACAGAGGTTCCCCTGAAATCTCTAAAAGAAGCTCTGTCAGTTGTAATTTCAAGTCATCAGGTAAGTGTATTTTCTAATGAGAAAGTTCATGGGGACTGGTGTGGTGAACCCCAGCCCATTTGAAAACAGACAGGTGAGCAAAGCCATGCACAGCACAGCCTGGGACCCTGGTGTTCCTCATGGATAACACAGAGTGTTACCTTTGGGACTTCTTACAATGTTGTGTGCTGGAAGGATTGCACTGTTTGGCCACAAATGTCTAATGTTTTGCATTAAAAAAATGCAGAGTTTCCATTTGAGTTTCTTTAATAAAATGTTTGGGTTTTGTTAAACAGAGAATGCTTTCCAAGGAATGCAGAGCGCAGAGGAATTCTTCCAGTCAGGCTGGAGACCTGTGCTGGGATGGGGTTGTCAGTGCAGGAGGCCAGGTGCAGGGACTTGATGCTCATAAACAACCTTCTCCTTTGGACTGCAGGCACATTTCATCAGGAACAGCAAGCATGAAGTCCAGGCTTCAGCCTCGCCGTGCATAGGGGATTTGAATGCAGGGACTGAAGCTGGAATAAATGCTATGCCAAGCACTTCTCCGGTACTCAGCAGTAGGAAAATGTTGCTCACATCATTATGAAGTGTGTGTACACTTTCTAAAGGGTTTGGTTGAGAAAGAAACCAGAAGACACCAAACACGTTTATATAAAGCCATTCCCTGAGTTAAGAGATGTCAGATAAATTTGTCATTGTTTATACTGCTAAACATGAGAGGAAATAGCCTTTGGTTCAAGTATTCAGCAGGCCAAGTTAGATAGCCCACCTTGAAGGATTCTTGCAGTTCCAAAGGAGGAGCAGTTCTCAGGAAGAGAGGCTTTTGGGGGGACATCAGCTGGGCATGGCACAGTGCTGACTTGGCTGGCCAAGTTGTGCTGCTCTGGAGTGGGGCTTGGTGTTGCTGTCATTGTGCCACAGCTGCTGTGGGCACTGTCCATGCACAGTAGGTCTGTGCATTGGTACCTTCTCCTCTGCACAGTCCTTCCTGCCCGGAGGCATGCACGGGCAGCAGGCAGCTGCTGGCAGTTCCTGTGTGCCCAAGGACAGCGGCCAGGCAGGCTGCTGCCCTGCTGCCCCACCAGGAGCACACGCTGAGGCCCTCTCACACTGCCCTGGGCTGTGGCCTCACCCCGGAACACGGAATGCTGGCGTGCTGGCATACGGACGGTTACAGTTAAAGAAAATAAAATTAATTAAGATAAGCTCCATCGAGGTGCCTACTTTCCACTTAGAAGATATTCAAGACCCAAATACACTGCAGAAATGCACTTAACCACCTGGATCCAGATGGGGAGGAGGCAGTAGGTGCTTACACTTGCCTTGCTGGAAGTGCAGTTTCTGGGGCCAGATAGGATTACCCCACTGATGTTCAATGCCTCCTTGCAGTCCTGTTTACTCTGCTTCTGATTTAAGCTGTATTAAAGGTAAAGCCAGACTGTCAGTGAACATGCAGTGTTTGTCATACAATATCTGTCTCTGTTTATTTGCAGTCCCGCACAGGAAACAATGAATTCTTAGGTAATGTGTGGGATTTTTTTTCCATGTTTGGGGTTTTTTTTTGGTTTTCCTTTCAGGATTGTTCTTCAAATATAACATATTTTATCGATCTGATTTTTGTGTACAACCATTTTTATTAGACAAGATTATAAAGATTTTCATGTTTTGTTCTCTGCCCTGTGTTCTCCAGCTCCTCTTTAAGAGAAGGTGGTACCCCAGCCTGTTCATCTGCTTATCTGCTAGGCCATCTGCAGCATCTGCTGAACCCACTGGCAGTTTTTAACATCTTTAGACAGAGCAGTTACCGTCTCAGACACAAGCTCTTCAGCCTCAGAAAACTGATCGTTGTGCAAAGATGGAAAAACAGTTCAGGCAAGAAAATCTGTAGGGTGTGTTCAAACATTTAGTCTTGTTTAATGTTCCAGTTCACCAAACCTACACATATATGGGCTGCTCAGCCACGCGTGCCTGGTTTGGAGCCAGCCATTTGCTCAGGCTTTAACGAGGGGAAGGAGGAGTGAGCCAATGGCACTGCTCCATAGTGGGGAGGGAAGGGAAGAGAAGGGAAGGGAAGGGAAGGGAAGGGAAGGGAAGGGAAGGGAAGGGAAGGGAAGGGAAGGGAAGGGAAGGGAAGGGAGAATAGTGGTGAGGATGAAGCCAAAGACCTGGAGTTACTGCAGAGCAGAATGCATGACTGTAGAGAAAGCAGCTGTGTTAATTTTACTGTGCCTTCTTCCATTTTTGCCCAGAAAAAGCTGCTGCGATGTGGGGGGAAAGGACTGTAGGAGTAAGACAAGAAAAACTATCAGCCCAGAGTTGAAAAAGTCACTATTTTTAATCTGTGGAGAAAAAAAAAGGTGTCAAAATGAAGATTCTGTTCAAGGCTGAGCAGTCATTTTTTTCTGTGAATGTATCAAAACTTAATTAGCTCTTGTAGAACCTTTGGTATTGATGCAGGGCAACGAGAAAGCATAAGACATAAACCAAGAATATTTGTAAAAATGCTATTAAAGATTTGTCTTTTCAAGAAGTGACAGATTAACTAACAAAATAATCCATTTTATTGGACAAATTGGTTAGAAAAGTGTGTTGTCTGGCTTACCTCCAACACCAATAATAATATTAATAGCAGCCATGGAATAGATGCCAAATTAAAAGAAGAACAGTATGAGCTCTGAGTGACAGAAGTGGCCTTTTGCCAGGAAAGATATGTATGAATGCACGAGGAACATTTTCTTCTTGTTTTTGTATTTACATTTGGCATTAAGAAGCCACCTAAGGGCTGTTAACATCTGAAGTGGTATAAATCTAAACAGGTAAAGGACAGGACAGATTTTAAAAGCATTTCCCAGCAATCCATCTTGAACACACAGCTACTAAGTATTCTCAGTCTTTGAGTGCAGCACCACAAAATAAATTATCGTTCCACATTTTTATTAGCATTTCATTAGAAATAAAATCCAAAATGTTTGACAAACCATATTTTTAAAAGTGTCTGAGGGTAGGTTTCAGGCGAGAGAGGGATTTTTGTTTAGTTTGTAAAAGGGCTGGGATTTGAGACCTGTGAGGCATTTACAATTTTAGCACTGAAGATCCTGCTCCTCTCCTGTTGAGCCCTTTTTAAATTTTCCACATATACCTGAGAACTCACTCTTTCTTGAGGAGGGTGCTAGTCACTGTGAGGAAAGGAGCTGAAATCCAGCCATGAATAATAAATGTTTGGGAAACAGGTGAGAAATCATTTTTGCCTGATGGCTGGAACTTTCCCAGTGTACTTAACACCATAGATCAGATCTTAGCTGCCATAAGTTGCCTTCTGTGGAGCTACTTTGCTTTACACCAGCTGAGGATCTGGCCCCATATGTTTGATTTAGTGGTGGCTCCAGTTCAGTTTGAGAGCAAGTTACGATGTGTACTGAATGGCTGCTTTCCAGAGGTTAGCTGGACCAGTCCAACAGGAGAGGCCCAGACTGTCTCTGATGTCACTTCTTCAAACTAAAGACTCTGAAAATGGTCATGGATGTGGGAAACAACTACATTGTGATGCATGTGTATGCTTGTAATCTCCAAAAGCCTCTGCTTGTCATTTCACTCTGGAGTGACCATTCTTACACGGAAAATTCAGAATACAGTTCATGATTCTGATACTGAGTGATTTTTTTTTTTTCTTTCCAGAGACAGTGCTATTGTTCTTTACTTTTTACTTTCGTTGGACTGGATGTAAAAGAAAATTTTAGAAGGTGCTCATTTCAGGGAGGTATTACACTAAATATAGTTCTTCAAAGAAGTTTCCTAAGAGCCTGTTCAGTCACCTACATATCTATCTTCCCAGAAGGACTTTTAAAATTAGGTTTTTTAATGTCTTTTTTTCCTGTTCGATAGAAAGTTCATTCTGTAATTCTATTCTACATGTAGAAATAGTAGAAATTTGTGAACAAGGGTAATAAAGATTGATTCTGATGAAACAAGAAATCTTAGGATATGTTGCTTAAAAGCTTAGGTTCCAGGCTCACTTTAAAATAGAGGTGCAGATCCTCTTGCAGTGTAGCAATGAGATGAGCTGAAGCCCACTCCTGGTGGCAGATCAGACCAGCTTTGCAAGCTGCTAGGGAAGAGTCTTTCACTACTATTTGCAATCACTTCTATGGGTTGGTCAAAATATTTCTGTTTCAGATGTTGACAAAAATGTTGAAATCAGAATACCAACAACCTAACTCCCACCAGCAAATGGGACTTATTTTTGTGAAGATGAGCTGCTCAAAATACTCATTTGGAGGCATGTGCAACATCATGAATACCAGTGGGATAACAGAGCACTAGTCATTTTTCTGCCATAAAGCCTAGAAACAAATTCAGCCTATAACAATACCAACCAACCAACCAAACCAATCCTGAAATCTGTTTAACTATAGCAAGTCTGTTCAACTAAATCCTACTTAGTAAGTGGGCAAGTCTGCCTCAGTATTTTCTTGTTCCGACCACAATCAGAGGTGTTGGTGCCAGAAGTCAGCCTAACATGAGAGACTTTTTTTTTTCCCCAACTGTATCAGAGGGCAGGAAGTGCAAAGTATCCTACAGGAGAGCTTTCCTTGTGCTTTCCAGCTTTCTTGGATGGAAGTATCCAAAACTTTGGATAGGATCTGGGTTATAGTGGCACTCCCAAACACCCTTCCAGCCCAGTTCTGGTCTCCAAACCATCTGAGGTTTGCCCATTACTAATATGTTTAATCTTATCTAATCTGTTTTTTATTAAATAGGGATTAATTGCATTTCTTTGTTCTTTGGTGACTTGATGCTAATCACATGCAGCACACTCCTTAGGATCAGTTACACGAATGCCTGAATTGCTACCTTAGATAATGAAAAACATCTGGGAGAGGAAGTGTAGCAAAGGGGAAAGGGAAAAAAGAGGCAGGTGGTTGTATCTGGGGCCTTAGCTGTCGTGGCAGGAACACTTTTCAAATGGCTCTGTGGGTTCCTCTCTCCAATTAAGATTTCTAAGTGTTTTTCTTTCTGCCTTACTCCTGCAGTTCTGGTGTTGCAAAGTTCCTGAAAGCCTAAAGTAATCCAAAACTGTCTTTATCAAGCTAAACCTGGGTAGTTGTCAAGTTTACACTCAAACCTTATTAATCCTGTTGCAGGAGGTTTCCTGCATATCTTAGCACTGACAAAATCCCTAAGCACCCCAAAGCTGTGCAGTGGGCTTGTGACATTTTAAGATGAAGGCAAATGCAGAAAAAGTAAGAGAGACTGGAGCTTTAGCATAAGTAGAGTGGAAATTGGGGCCAGGGTGATGCTGTGAAGATCAGTCCTGTCCTCTAGATTGGGCTGTTCAAGACACAAGTGATGTATGTGCTGTTAAACATAGAGGCAAAGCGTCCATCAAGTTGGGACACCCACGGATTGGACCACAGTTCGGACACGTATATAAGAAGCAGGCCTTTATTGTTGTCAAGAGACCTCAACAAAGACCCAAACTGAGCAGCGCTGACATGACTTCATTTTTCTATTGAACCTAGCTTTCCCAGTGGCTGAGGGAAATGGCTTTCAATGTTTTTCAGGATATGGATCTGTAATGGTTTTCAAGAGTGTCCACTGAGAGAATTAAAAACTATGCATGACAGATTGGCTTTTCGTATGCTGCCTTAGAAGTGGTCCATTTATGCCCAAGGGTCCACTGACTGTCAATGGAATACCTTTAGTTTGGGGGAAGTCCTGATCCTAGTAAAGCCAATGACAAAATTATGAGCTTCATTGTAGTCCAAACTGAAACCTCAGCAACTCTTATGGTGTCCAAAGAAAAAAGAAAACATTTCATTTCATGACTGGATGGGAGGCTCAGTAACGCAGACAGATTGTCTTGCAGCAATGCCAAAAATATCACCTGTGTTTTAGAGGAAAAAGTAAAGGGACGCCAACAGCCCAATCTCTGAAGAGAGACATATTAATCCAGGGGTTAAACTTATATAAACTCCATAAAAATGCACAGAATCAGCTCAGCTGTGTATGTCCTGCTTTAAAGGGATCTTGTGGGAAAATCAAAGTACCTTTCATACAACTGTCAGTTAAAAGGCTAAAAAAATATCCAACATTGCTCAGTGTCTAAAGTCTAAACCAGAATTGATCAGTTTTCATGATATTTAAAATGAATGTTATAATTTTGTCCAGAGACTACCTTGCTTGCAAGTGTATTGGCTGTCTTACAAAGCCTGAAACAGTTGGGTTGACATGTCTTATTTCATGTATGCCCTTGAGTATGCAACATATTTAAATCACACTGGGCATAGTTAAGTGTATGTTTTCCAATATGTTACTTTAGTGGAAAACTAAACTGAGGCTTGCCTGCAAGAAGCAGCATTTCAGCATGTCAGCATATCCATACTGACCGTAGCTCTTGCACAGGTCAGCAGGAATGAGCACTTAGAAAAACTGTCTTAAGGTAAGCTCTGGCATAAAGTGTGTATAACGACATTTATGTAACTCCCACAGGAGTTTATGAGTCTTAATTATTGCCAGCAAATTGGTTTAAGATCTTTGTATGAAACATGATATAAAAACGTAAAGAGGGTGGCTTGTGGCTCTTGCTAGTATTTCAGAGCTGAGAGATCTCCCAAAGCTTTGGGTTGAGCCCTGGAACAGGGCAAAGAACAGATGTGCAGGTGGCTTTGAGCAGGTATAAACTCACAACCTGTGTTCTCTGCTCATATTGCAGGTTGTCCTTCAGACTCAAGGCTGATGCTCTGAGCTCAGGAGATGAAGGCACTGGTCCTGCAAGTCCCAGTCTTCCTGTATGAAAGAGATCTGTGCCAGATACCTTTGCAGCTTAGGTTGATGTTGGCATTTTTTGACTTGTGAGGAAGCCTGAGTGTGGTCTGGAGGACTAGCATAGACTGCTCTGCTCAGCTGGGAAGACCTGCCTGCCCCAGATTCCTGGTGTAGCTGGCTCTGAATGAGCAGCAGGGATGGGGCAATACAGCAGGAGGTGCTCATGTCTTGAGCACCCCGGAGAATTTTGCTTCCCTTTTCCTCGCCTTTCCTATTCCAGAGGGCAATGAAGCTTCACAGAACCCATTTGCTCCATCATTGCTGCATGTGAATGACCATACAGCACACCTGACAGAAATACCACACCAAATATGCGAGAGGACAGTAATCTATGAACTTCATGATATGTTACAGAATCAGATCCAATGCATGTGGTCTACTTAAAAATCAAACAAATCTAAAAATTTAACTGAGACTGGCCCAAGGAAGGGAGAACATCAGATGCAAATATCTGCACATGTAACATTGCTTATGTTGGAGCTTCTCTGTTTTTTTGCCTGAGACTTTTCAAATAGAACTTCAAATTCTTTGTCATGTATTTTCCTAGAGAATTGCTTTGCAAAGTTTGGTCTACCCGGGGTTGATAGACTTACTAGGTTTTTTACAATGAAAGCTTGGAGTAGATTTAAAAATAAGTTAATATCTAGTTTAAAACAGTAACCACCATTCCCATCAACACTGAAAACTATTAAATGACTGAGAAATTCAGATGTCCTTATAGATGGTTGAGAAATGGCAGCTGAACTGGCATTTCTAAACCCTTAAAAAACAAGGTGGGAAGTACCTTATCTGAAAACCAGTACAGATGGTGCTGCATTAGCTTCTCTCTTTTGGAACTAATTAAGGAGCTGTTTTTGGCTTATAGTGTCAGGCACTGGATATGAGCACTTGATAAAACCCATTAAGGATCCTCTACCTCAAGGTGTCTCTGAAGGCAAACACAAAGGTAAAGAATGGTGCTTGAGAAAATTGTGATGTTTGATTGAATTTCCATTATGAGTAAATTGCATATGAAAGAATTCATTATGTATCCACCCTGGAAATATTTGGACTCCTGTAGGCAGAATGAGGGGCCAGTGGACTATCAGACTGAAACAAACCTTCTTAAACATGCCCATGGGTTTAATTCTGTGGATTGACAAAACAAAATTAATGACCTGTGAAGTTTATCCATTTACAGTAGCCACAGATCCATACAGTATCAGAGACACATCCCAAGGTGTTCCTTGTTCATATGGACAAGTACTCAAGAGGTCAGAGACCTCTTTCTTTACTTTGGGAGTTTCAAACACATGCTTCATTCAGAAAATTATTTGCATTTCTACAGAACACAAGATTAGCTGAAGATCTCTGATCAGCAATTTTCTTTAACCACCATGTAAACAGAATAGTTCGTTTTAGTAGGGGTACAATACGTTGTGGCAGAGAATTCTGCTGTCTAGTAAAGTTTCTGAATCCTCAAACTGATACTTGATAAGTACCAGTGGATTTCAAACTTTGAATTTATAGGATATGCTTCTCTTTTCCAAAATCTCATAAAACCGGCACCGAGGGGAACGTGAAAAGCAACCTAGTTATAAATACTTAAACTATATCATAAATTGTACACTAGAGGCAAGAAAGAAGGAAGTCCTCAATTCAAGAGATGGGCAAAATTAGTAAATGTGAAGTGGAGGATTGCATGATGCCAGAATGCATTTCTCCCATTTCACCTCCAGTGGGACTGAGATAACAGTTGCTTCAAAAGAACCCCAGTCCCTATCACTGTCTCTTCAGCTCTACTCAACACATTAAACTTTAGGGAACTCTTATTTAGAAATTCAAATGCAAACATTTTATTTTGGTTTTCTCTTAGTTTTAAAAATATCTGTAGTTCTTAGTTTCACTCATGTCAAAGTACTGGCTTGGAGGAATTCTAGCCTGGTAAATTTAAGAGTTTTGTTTTTGGAATATTTGGGGTATTGATCTGATGGCCTTTCCTATAGTGGAGAACAAATACTAGGGACTTTTTCCTGATTATGCTGTATTTTCCTATAATAAGAAGTGGTTTTACGTGTGAAGGATGATATGTTGATCAAAGAAAACCACTATTTGGGATGATCTGCAATGACGAAAAACTTACCGCTTCTCATTCTTCAGAAATCTGGGCAACATTTGAGGGGCTGTGTCAAGCATCAGAGGAGGCAGCATTTGCTCCCTGAGTGCAATGGGAGGTTGTATTGGAAGAGTTTTGGGTGTTGCATCTTGTCTTGAGGCCTGATCCAGGTTCTCATACACTCAGTGGAGAGAGTCTCTTTAATTTTTGAGTGGAAGCCCAAATCAGCTTGTTTTAAGAACAACAAGGAAACCATTAAACAAATACAACAAAGCAAAATAAATTAGTTCAGCCAGGAAAATAGTACACTTTTTATGTCCTTTGTAATGTTGCTGATGAATGTCTTGTGCTTAAATTCCTTTATTGCCTTTTATTTTGAATTAGCAGCCTGGTTAGGCTAGAGATGATGTATGTTTCCTTATTATTTAGGTCATATTTTCTAAGTCATATATGGAATTTTTGGACATTTTTCCTAATGAATGTGAAGTTGCCATCACCTCCATGGTTTCTGTCTGGTCATAGTTAGAATTTTTCAGACCACACACAGCCCAACTCTTTACTTTTGGCACGAAAAAACCAACGGGGCTCATAAATTATATTCATAAATATTTAGTGTACTCATACGTGTGGCTTTCTAAATAAAGAGAAGGAAAACCAAGACCCAAGGAAACCTGGTAATTCTGGGGCAAGAATAATCTATTTTGTCGGGAAGAAAAACCTTCTACAAAATCTGTAAAACTGTAATTTACTCCTGACATTTAAAATAAATCATGTTTTTGTACAAGTATAATGCGAATGAAACTACTTCCAGAAAATAAGTATGGGCTTTGACCAACAGAAGTACTTGAAATATTGAACACTGGAAGTATTCAGCAATAGTGAACAGCAGAGGAAAGCATGATTTATTATGCCAGGAGAAAGACTCTCTAATCACATAGATCCCATTCTCAAGAGTGGGCAGTGGTCTTTTTCTGCACATGACCCTTTTCTGTTAAAAGAAAAATGGGCAGTGTTAGGTAGTGTCGGTGGCTTGAGGCCAGTGAGAGTAGTGCATGGCCCTTCTCCAGCTAGGATGCCACCAAGGAAAGAAACCTTCCTAGGCTCCTCCCTTGAGTTCAGCCTTTCTTGGCTCCTGCAAGAAAACACAATAAATATAACTTCTTTTTTTTTTTTTTTTGGGTGGGGGGGGCCTGTTGCTTTTTTTCTTTTTCAATCTTCTTATGTTGATAATAAAGATGATTTTTGGGTCTGCCCGTCTGTTTTGTGCATCTGAAACAGTCTTGAGTTAACATACTTCTTTTCTGCAGCTTTGCTAACAGAATTATTACAATGAGTAATAATAATAATAATAATAATAATAATAATAATAATAATAATAATAATAATAATATGAGCAACACAGCAGCACACAGCTGCTAAAAAAATCATAGAATGGTTTGGGTTGGAAGGGACCTTTAAAGATCTAGTCCATCTTTCACTGCCAACATTGCTCAAAGCTCCATACAAACTGACCTTCAGTTCCTCTTGACCTCAGGCCTGGCCTTGGTTTGGCTTTTCCACCTCCCCAGAAGGACTAAACTCTCTACAGTGCCTGTTGTTCAATCTGCACTACTTTGGTTGCCTTCGTGGCATACTACAAAATTTTACATGTAGGAGACAGGAATGACAATTATGCCCAAGGCAAGTTTGTTCCCTACAGTTTGAACATCAAATTGGTTTTAGGTTCAACAGTTTTCATACGGCTCACAAGGAAATCTCTTCTCTCATCTTCTCGTTAAAATTCCTCCTTTCTTAATATTATTGTATTACATTTCTTCTGAGTTTTTTTTTGCACAACCCTATCCTAAACTACCCTAAATTGTTTGGTCACCCTCTATTACTTGGATAAAAAATTTGCGAGGCAAGCTAAAAAGGGTCAAGGGAGATGTTTGTGTGCAGGACCCTGTCAAATTGCATAAGTGAAGAGTTCAGAAGACATATGTGACCAATTTTCATGGTTAGCTGATAGGAGATCAGTTGCCTGGGGTAAGAGCTGAAACTCATGCATCAGTGAAAATTATCACCCCCTGAATCTCTGGCCAGATGTGCACCCCTCATCTGATCCCATATTATTTTCAGGTGTCCATGTCTTTGCACAGGTATTGGACTGGAGGCTTTGAGGCATGCCTTTGGAACGTATTTCAGACTCAGACATTTGATAGGGCTATGACAGAGCTTTTTTCCTTCACTCATGAGGCAGTGTTGATCATTGATAAAACACATTCAGGACATGCAAAAAAGTTGGTCACCAAATTTACAGTAGTGTAAACAAGAACAGGGCAAGCTGCTCTGTCACTACAAAGCTGAGGGCTAAGGTATGAGAGCTGTGAATAATGCTGTTAACACACCTTGAAGTTACTTCATGTTAGTCTTGAAGGCTCCTTGTTTTATAGATACAGCCAGAGGACAAATATTTCTTCTGCAGAAAAAATGACATTATCTTTAGACACGTAATCCAACCCCACTCAAGAGATGTGTATGCCTGTCTGTAGGGCCCTGGGGGAATCCTTTAAAAAATTTGGCTGTGAGGGAGGGGAGGGAGGGCACAGGGTACATAGTCTTCATGCTCTGTCCCTGTTGTAACAATGGCCGTTTCAAGCACTGCTTATGAACTTGTGTCATGTGATAGGCTAGCAATTAGACTGGTGGGTCACAGGGCTGAGGGAAATCCTCAACTCCTGAACATTACCCTTATGACACACACTTGAAATGTGGTGTAAGAATGCAAGTGAAATATTTGAAGGCTTGGAGTGAACAAAACTCTCCAGAGGAGCTGCTCTGCCAGTGAGGAAGGGAATCTGGAGGACAACTCAAAAGAGGATTTCCCACTGGAAGGCATAGCACTGTGGCAGGATCAGAGGGAAGAGATGCTACCTTCATGTAAATTCTACTCAGACAAAACTGAAATGCGTCCAAACTTAATAGAAGTTACATGTTCCAAACTGCACAGCACTTAGTAAATTTAAATAGAGATGAGATCTTTGTGCTAGATGGAGAAGCACATTTCATGCCCAAGGAACTTCTAAATGGAATAAGAGAGTGCAGAATTTGGCTTAATTTGTGTGTAACTATTTGGTTTTTGTTAGAATACTGCTATGTGATTTTTTATTAATTCCCAGGAAGACGCTTGGATTCCCTGGCTTCTAATCTCAGGCTTAGGCAACTTTTTGAGCATTTAACAGTCACCATTGGTACTAGTCAAGAATATGATATCCTCATATCATGTTCCCCTGTGCTGTATTTACTATATTTACGTCAAACCTTCCCCCCACTTCTGGACTTTAAAACACTAGACTAGAAAGATGAAGAGCATGTCTTGGAGTTTCAAATGATACATAAGGTTGATTAATAGTGACCTAGAGGGTCAACTGAAATTTAGGGCTAGAGTTTCTAGTAATGGAGGAGAAAATTACTGAAAAGCAAAAATCCTAATTTTCCCCCTTTAGGCACAATAATAGCCATTGTCAAGTTTCAGAAATATAACACCGTGAAGCTGTCTACTGAAGGAAGCTGCTGAAAGCCCTATTAGTAAAGTCATGGGGAACAGAACTGAACAAATTTGGAGAAGGTAGCCTGGGGAACATTCAGGAGAGTGGTGAGATGATCTGAGGGTTCTTTTGATCTCTTGTTATTTATGATTTTAAATCTTGGTATTACTGCAATATTACTGCATACCCCATAATGAAACGGGAGAGAAGGAGCAAAATAGCGCAATGTACTGGAAAGACAAGGACACTTCTGCTAATGTGAGAAATAAAGCCAAATATCAGCAGACTTTTGGAATGGAATGGGTGAGCTTCTGCTGTAGACTTGTGGGGAGAACAACCTTTAGGGGTGAATTCCCAGAACAATTGCCCAAAGGCCCAGGACATTGGCAGAGGGTCATACCACGCTAAACTGAGTGGTGCTGAGAGTCATCTAATACAAGGGAAGGGAGAAGGGCCCACACTTTAACCTCTGCCTGAGGTCCCCATAAATCTGTTGCTGACTCTGCCTGAGAATGTCAGAGATGAGAGGAGATGGGTAGAAGGCAAGCCTTGTCACACTGGCACCTCTTATTTCATTCCTGTCACAGCTGCAGCTTCTGTCTCTTCAGGATTGACACTGTTCTTCTCGTTTCATGCCCCAGGATGAGGCTGCAGATTTAGTAACCGATACCAGGCACACCATGGGGTGGGACAGAGTGCTGGCTATTAACCTCCCTATACTTTCATTTTCTTTCTATATTCTGTGAGTGAGCCAGCACAGCTTAACTGGCAAGGCTCACAGAAAGAATAAATCAGCATAGTGGGAATGGAGCTGCCATGATTTATACAGCTGAAATCCTCGTGTCTGTATTTTCAGTTTGCTTCTGTAATTTATTGACTTTTTGTCCTTTTAGCTTGACTCTGCCTTCCTCCAAGGGTATCACAATGCCATTCCCACTTCATGGTATTTCATCAAAAAACAGAAAGTCACTTACTCCTTGGGGGTTATTTGATATCTAAGAAGTCTTTCATCTCTATGATGCTATTTTGGGATAGGAACCAAGGCATTCTGGATGATATTACAACTTAAAGAACACTTGTAAATATTTCATTATCAAGAATGACCTGTTCCCAAGCCCTCCCACATAAGAGTTTTAGATCACAAAGAGGTAACTGAAGGCAGTCTTTACCTGATGAAGGAAAAATAGCAACTTTGAAAGAACAGGTCCTCAAAGACCTAAAAATGGAAATAGATTCCACAAATAGGTATTGGTTACGTTTAGGATTTTTATGAACTTAGGATATTTATGAGAAATGCTTCTGTGTTCTGACTAAACTATGTGGCATGTTACTTGAGTCCACAGGCAATCAGATAAGACTTTTCTCTTTGATATAAGTATTTGTGGAAACATCAAAATGATAGGTGTTTCATCTGAAATTGAATACAGAAAGACGAACTGGGATAGGCGTGTGACACAAGCATGATTTTTACCCAGGTATGGCAGGAAGAAATAACCTCTCAATATAGATCATATTATGAGATTATATGATTAATCATACCTATTTTTTTTCATTCTAAGTGGAGGTAGATACATGAGAAAGGCAAGACAGAAAGATATGAAAGATATTTCAGGTAGAGATTGCAGACAAGAGAGACAGAAGAAGAGTGACTGGGATAAGAGCGATGTAATTACTTTTGAAGATGATTGGACAGATTCAAGTTCCACTTTGTATTAGTGTGAATTTTGAAGACTTTCCTTAGGCTTACACAGTACTCTTTCAGGGTTTATGCTGGGCAACTAAAATCATAGGAAAGGTCATTGTTTTATGTAAATGTTATCTCACTGAAATAAACAGTCGAATTTACCTGAGTTTGATAATTACTCTTTCTATCACTTGGTTTTTAATATTAAAAAAAAATAATTTCAAGAATTATTAAGAATTCTTAAAGAATAAATAAGTTGTTTCTGAGTTTAGTCCATCATACAATCTGCATGTCATTGATTCCTCATTCAGTAATTTACATCAGACAAATCAGGAATATCTATGTTACTGTTAACAGCTAGAGCTGGGCTTGATAGCATCATGACCTGCATTTGCATCTTACTGTGTGGCTGCCCTGGTAATTGAAGAAATGGTCCTGGTGTGATTAATAATCCTTATATTGCTAACAGTTGTGGGGAAGTGGCTTGCAGTGAGATAAAGATTTAAAAATAGCATTACCACGATGGATATCTGTTTGTGAAACAATCACAATATTTCATGATTCTTTTTTGTCTCACAGCTATTAGTTGCCACCATCTTCGTATATAAACTCACCTCTGATATTTAGGAAGAAAACGGTCCATGGAACTTTCCTGAGGTCAGTTCACCACCTGTCAGCTGAATTACGGGGACAAAAACTTGTGGTGCGTTTGTAAGCTGCTGTAGCTCTTGTACAAGCGAATATGTTGGGCAGCTTGAAATTTCGCATGGCTTCCTCAACATTCCTCAGCCCATGCAGGGCTGAAAGAACAGGCTGAACACCATTTTCAGCTGCTGTGAAGATATTTCACATGTTACTTGTAACAATAATGATTTCAGTTAAGAGTGAACAAATGTTGGAAATATTTTGAAACCAAAGCTCGTGTGGGCTGAAGGCACTGAGAGCTTGGAACTGCCTAATTTGGTGATGCCAATTGATACCATCAGGAAACCATTTCTCATTATTATTGCTATTTATAAAGAGCAAGAACAATGTTAATACTGTAGTTGTTATTAATCTAAACAAATGGTAAGGGAAACAATTCTGTTTTAATGTAGAGATGGTACCGAAATATTTATGCATCGCTTAAACCCCAGTTCCTTATATTGGAGGATTTCTTCTCTCTGTGCTGGGTTGTCATGTATTTCCTGGTGCTCAGGCAGACTGTTCAGTTAACCTTAAGTTTGGTAGCTTCTTCTGACTCTTAATTACAGCAGTAAAATGTTAGGAACAGTCTTGCTTGTCAAATGCTTTAAATACCAAACTATTTTAAAGCAGCTTGCTTTATACAAAGATGTTTGTCAAGTCAAAGAAGCAGAGAACATATGTGATCCATTTCACAAAGTGAAATCTAAGGCTTTACCTAAGGACACAGGAATGTTGTGAAGTAATATTTATAAATGTCACAGGTGTTGTGGTAATTGTAAATTGGCAGCCTTACATCATCCTGCTATAATTGGCTTTGAATTCCAGTCTCTGCACTGTTACTTGAATGTCAATAATTTCATATCATTCTTGAAAGCAGAGAGAAAAAACTCTTTTAACTGGGGAAAAACAACCCTAGTGACTCTCTCTGGTGTCTTCCACTGCCATTTGGAGATGTGAGCTGGAAGGGCAGTGCTGCGATTCTGGGAGCACCCGATTTCCATGTGGGTGATGCTGGGTCAGGATGCATCAGAATATTTCCACTGCTAGCAAAATGACCTGAACTCTTGCAAGAAGTAAAAACTCAAGGAACATACAGAAGTTATCTTCTTTAGTGAGTAAATAAATCATGGTATATAACATCCAGCTGTTGTATACTCAGTAGAAAAAATTACCTCCTTATATTTAATTAAATGCTGTGATTTAGAAATTTACAGATGTCATGAAATGCAGAGTTAAGGCTCCTGTTAAGTCAGCTGTAACTCTGTCCCATACACCTATGCTATAAAGGCACATTAGGAAAAAGGAAAGTGGATATATAAGTTATGGATAAATAGAAATGCCATTTAAAATCTACATCCAGAAAGCACATAAATACATGATTATCTTTAAGACTGTGATTTGCCCAACACAAGCCTAATAAAGTGAATGGAACTATTCATACATGTAAAAGTTAAGCACATGTTTAAGGCTTTCACTGGACCCAGGATTCTCTGTCCTTCGAGATTTGTCCTCCTAAACATGAAAGGAAGTTCTGTGCCTATTGTCAAAAGCAGACCTATCTAGATTACTTTCTATATTTTGAAAACCTTGAAACCTTTATGACTTCTAAATTCTGGTCCAATAATTATTTTCAGTATTAATAAAATGATGTCAAGGAACATGCTTGCACATCTTAATTCATTAATTTCTTGGACCACTTTCTAACTTCTTTGCATTCCCCTCTAAAGTCAACAGAAATGCCCACATAAGCAAGATCTATGCCTTTATTATTAATAAAGGCGTAAAAATACTACTTCAATTTAGAAAATACAGATTACACAAACCTGTAGGTGGTTGCCTTTGTGACAGGGTTTATCTTATTTGCAGCTGTCAAGGGATTAAATAGCATGTGGCACACTGGGCTTTGTAACATACACCAAATTGTAGATGAGAAATTAGGTTCTTCTTGCAAGCTGCAGTGTCTGCAAACACTAAGTAAATTTTAAATCAACAGTTACGTTCTCCATAATTTTAATAAATATTTTCAGCTGAAAAATAAATAGAGGGCTAACTTCCCATGCCAATGCACACTTTCTTCTGGTAAGGAAGTTCAGCTTCCTTCCATTCGTATTTAATGGGCTTTAATATTGTGAAAAAATCTGGATACTGAGAAAATCAAATTAGTGTCTACTTCAACAACTGTACATAATTATGTTTCCATGCAAAAGAACTTTTTATGTCTGTTCATCTAGTATTCTATCAATCTGCAAATGGGTAAGTTAGGAGGAAAATCAAAAAGAGCAATTAATGCTCAGAACATGACTGCTATTGTAGGAACCAACCCAAAAGTTAAGCACCCAAGATGATAGCTGGGGGACCTAGCTATAGTGTCACATGAAATAAGGAATAGTCAGAGTGGGAAGGAAAAACGTGCCTCCTACCACAGACCCACACATACTAAAAAACTGAATGGTGAAATTTGATGAGTCATAAAATATAATTTAGATGAATCATAAGAAACAAGCTGAGTGAAAATCAAAATACAGATGCAGGACTGAACAATGTCATAGTAAGACCACTGAAGTTGCATTTTGTAGATAAACTAGAAAGAGATATAGAACTTCTTAGTGCATATTACTGGCAACTGAGTAGGGGATATCCTGTCCCTAACTTGGAGCATATTATAGAGAGGGAATATTTATGTATGACTGGAAGATCCAGTCACCATGTCTGAGATCTCACATCCCCAAGAACCTGCATATCCATACCTCTAATTGCTCTAGAGAAATTATGTAGACCACAAAACAATGAACACACCTGAAATCTGGGCATTTGACGTAGGAAAGTTAACAACTTTATTAGAGTATGCCTGCAAATGCTGAGCACAGGAATATGTGGACAGGCTGCAAGCACAGGGGGGTCACATCAGTATGGGAATTTGGGGCTTCACTGCAGCGAGCTGGAATGTCCCTCTGGCACACGGTACAGCACAGTACTTGCCATTGTCCTCCAACAGTTTGCTGTCCTGTGCTGTCCTCTAACAATTTGCTGTCCTGTCCATAGGCAGTTGGAGACCCCTGCTTTGCGTTATGAGTGCCTTGGCTCAAGGGCAGCCTTTTTATCACATTTGCATTTTAGTCATACACTAGCTGGCACATGGGATTCCTGTCACGCACCACTAGCGTCTGTTGGTGTTGTGGCAATACAAATACTGCGGTTCATCTTAATTTCACTCGGTGTGCTAGATATTTTCCCAAACACTTTTCAAATCAGTTAGTAAAAAAAAAAAAGTTGATTTTATAGTTGTCATGGTTTAGGAATGTCACTCTCCAATTTAGTGCTCCCACCACAAATGTGCCAGCACCTCTTTCCTCTCCCCCTCCAGCTGGAAGAACAAAAAGGAAAGATCATGGGTTGAGATAAGAACAATTTACTGGGAACAGCAATGAGATAAGAAAATTAACAGTAACAGCAACAATATTAATAACAAAAGTGTACAAAGAGAGGGTGATTTATATGCAAAATGCTCACCAAGACTGAGACAATGAAAACCCATGGTGGATGGGTTCTTTACCCTGCCATACTTTTTTTGCACTGCAAGCCATGCCCTTCTTCCCAGAAGCCAGGAAGTCCCTCGCTTCTGCCCTCAGCGATGACCTGAGGTGGTGTAAATAACAACCTAGACACGCCCACACTGCTCCAGGCTCCACCCCTGCACAGCCACTGCAGAAAAAAGCACTTGACTCTGTCCTGTCTGAAACCAGGACAACGCTGACTAAAATTTCCGGCATGTTTTTCTAAATATATAGATTTGTTTGCAGCATGTAAAAATAAATAAAGATATACAAAATCTTTGGATAGCTGGATTTCCAAGGGCTTGGGTATATGTTACTGAGAGTTTAATGTAACTGCTAAAGAATAAACAGTCCCCTGTGATAGATTATACATAAGGTTGCCTTGCAAATATTAACTAATTGATAGAGATTCAAATCTGAAGTAAATATAAACTGACATTATTTACTTTAAGTTTTCTTTCCTCCCTTGGAAGAGTAATGCCTATTCCCCAATGTATTTGGGAGAAGAATGCAAATTTGCTTGCTGCTTTCACATCCCTATTTCACATCCTTGATGGAAGGAAAGAAGCAGATTTGCATGGAACTCTTTCTCCTGTGCTCAGTTGCATCTTCCATAGTCCTCAAAATTCTTACCCTAGCTGGTGGCGTTCCATTTCAAGACATGGATCAAGACTAACATGGGTGACAAAGTACAACTCTCCCTTGCCCTCACCTTGGCCTTACAACCATGCTGAAATTTTGGAATTAAAGGGGTAATCTCTGCTCCCAGCATTAATCACTTTGGCTTTAGGGAGATTTTATGCATAATACAGGAGGGAGAGTTGAACAACTGGACCCTAAAGGCAGATGGAGAATATGAGAAGCTGTGAACACCGGGTAGTTATGAGTAGGCTGGGTATTCATTGAGTCTCAGACCACAAGTCTTTTGCTTGTTTCTCGCTTCCTGCTCACCAAATTACAAATACATCCCATTCTTAGATGCATTTGTAATTTTGTATCTTCATGTTTAGCAGTGGAGGCCAACCGAATGCAGGAAGCATCACCTGTTCTGCTGTTGTTCACTGGGACTCTCACCTTCATGAGCATGTCTCCTGACTGATGCTGGTATTTTTATTGTGAAAATAAACACAGAAGGCAACACTCGGAGGCCATTCCCTGGCTGGCTGCATTTCCTACAGAAATAAATTAGCAAAAAATGAAGTGAATGTGATTGCACTTTATGTTGGTTTTCCTCCTAATAACTTTTGAGTCCACAGGCCAATTTCAACTCCATTTGACAGAAGGTAAAAGGCTTTAGGATTATTACCTTCCTACAAAGCTGGGGAAAATAAGCATCTGGTTAGAGGAGATAAGGCCAAATGAGTGCCCTGCAGTTGGAAAAGCAAACAGATTCATTAAACCTGACAGCAGCCTGCTGGCCACCAAGCACAGGCTGCCCATGTCACTGCCTTTTCCTTGGTGAATGTGTCAGAAGGGACATAGGATGGAGATGGAGTAATCCTGAACAGTGAAGGAATACTTATCCAATATATAAAACATATTCCTGTACTTCTAATCAGGAAAGATTTTGCATAGTAGGAAGCACTGGAATCCATGAAGTTTCAAACAAAATTGCAGTCCTGAGGAAGCACTGATATTCTGTTGCGGACCATGCTATCCGAAAGTTGGACTTGTGTATGAAGCTCAGATCGGCATAGGTGAGATGAGGAAACCTAGGATAAAACCAGGATACAGAGATAAAATCTAGTATTTTAAAGTATTTATAGACAATGATTTAAATCTATACATTGGCTTTATTGGTTGTGGCCTGATTTACCTGGTTCTGAATATCTGAATCACTCAGCAACTTATAGTAGGTACTCACATTCAAGTCAGTTGTCTTTAGGTGGCTAGATAAATGTGGATTTAAATGAATAATTCTAGATACTTGAATTTGGTTTTATGATCTGATTTTCAGACATGATGAAAATTAGAAACTCCCATCTGAAGCCATGGGCATCTGATATTTGAAAAAATAATCTAAAAATGACCAAATTTATGGTTGAAAGTCACCCCTAGCTCTTAATTTTGGAGGGGAAGTAATTAAAATATTGAGTTTTACAGTGAGAAGATATAAAATGAGGAACATTTCTGAGAAACAGTGTAATCTATAGTTCCAGTCGAAATTTGCCTTCATTAGCTAAGAAATTATCAGCAGACAATCAATAATGGTGGTGCTACAGTGTCACTGTATTAGGGAAATACCCCTGGACAAAAGACAAAGAGACAAATGATTCAGCTCTTACCTCTACTGTGCCTTAAATTTGCCACAGCCACCTGTGGGGCCCACTGAATGTCCTCCATTTCCTTCCTCCTTCCCTCTGCATCACCATGTGTTCTCCATGTAGGAGGAGKGCAGGTAGTAATTAACTGGGCTGTTGGTATCAGAGTCCTGTAGCATTTCAGGCTCTTGAGACAGTGCTGCAGAAGTGTTAGGAACTGTACGAGCTTTTAGGCTGACATTCCCTGTCCAGAAGGACTGGTTGGGGAGCAATGTGAAGCCACACTCTTCCTAAATTCTCTTCAGGAGTTTCAGGTCTGGCTTTAGAATAAGAGAGAAACTCTTTTTCTTTAAGGATTATTCTGGACTGAGACTATGTGCAGGACCCCACCTTAGGTCTCACAACTCATATAAAGTTTGAACAAGAAAAAGCAAACTGCTATGAAAGCTATAATCTCCTATTATCCATAGAAACAAGAAAGCTGAGTGTTTTGGCAGAGGATCTGCTAAAAGCATTCCAGAATGATCTGAAAATGAAATGCACTGTACAAAGCCATTTTGTAAACTAGAAGTGGACACATTTAGAGTGTATTTAAAACAAGAAAACTATTGAAACAGGAAGTTTGTTTTTTCACCACAGAGACACTGACAAAGGAAGCAGGTCTGTCTCACAATGAATTTAGTATTAAAAGGGCATATAATTTTTTTGGAGTACCTTGGTATAGAAGACTGTCAAAAGGCTTCTAGCACATCCTTATTTGGAATCAAGATTTAACTACTAAGATTCTAACCTGCAAAAGCATTTAAACACCATTTTTCTATTTCCTGAATGCCAATTAGGCATCTGTTCCAGAGATACACCTTTTTGAATCTAGACCTATATTTTTATACTACATAAGACAACTGAATGCAGTAATGCGTATATGATGCCTTTCTGTTTTGGTGTGTCTCTATTCACATCAAATCTCAAAGCAGAAAGAGCCTTGATACAGCAGAATGTCTCCACATTTTCAGACTCTGAGGTAGCCTCTTGGATCTCAGGGCAGTGAGCAACCTCTTCCACTGAGATCTGAAATACAGATGTACAATGTGGTAGAAGTCTCCCCCGCTTCTGATGACCCACCCCATGCAGGGCTTTGCCMGGTGATTTTATGTAGTATTGTCCCTGTTGGCCGGTGCTACTCTGGTTTGTTCTCCTCTACATGTAAGTGTAGAGAGTCACAAGAAGACAGGGTTCTTTGATATTTCCAGACTTCCTAATGTCCACAAAAATAAATAGTAGGTGCTGCTCTTCAGCCCTAACAGAGGGTTGATTCTTTGTCAGTGTTTGTGCCATATTAGTTCAAAATGTGCGTGTTGAAATTGGAGGCAAACTTAAGAGATCTGATCTGGAGATCTTCTCATAAAGGATTTTCTAGTGCTTCCTACTGCACCAGCACCATATTCTTGGTATGAGTGCCGGAGGAGTAAATCATGGCATTTGTCTGTCTTTCTGCAAAGAAAAGAGAACAGAAAAGAGGGAAGACTGAGTGCTCACTGCCCCTCTCCCCTTGCATGCTTCTGATGTTGAAATCTGGCAGCTTTGGTTTCCATGGGTTTGTGTGTGTGTGTGTGTGCTTGGAGACTGTCATGATTTGCATGGTTCACTGCCAGGTGAGAAAGAGTAATGCCTGAATGTACAGAGCAAACATAGCTGGAGTATCAGACTACAGCTTGCTGGAACGGATTGAAATGGTAGCTGCTCAAGACTTGCAGACCTCTGGCAGGGCTGTAAAAATACAAATAACACTAAAGGAAGGGAGACATTCTGACCCTGGCAGCAGCGGGATGCCTTCGTGTGCAAGTTCATCCAGGATCTGACTTAACTGTCTTGTAAGGTCCATGTGGAATGTGTGAAGATTTGCAGTAATCCCTTACTGAAACAAGACAGCGGACTTGACAGCCAAAACTGGCTCATGCAGCAGGACCCTGGCAGGGGAACAAGTCTGTGCATAGTTCCATATGGAGCTGAGCTATCATCCTTTCGTGTAGCTTGGCCTTAATACTAATGCCTGAACTAATGCCTTCCTAAGATCAGCAGACCAAACAACTGACCAACCAGCCAACCAAGGAAAGGCTGGACCTTTAGAAAAGAGCTGTGACTGTTCAGCTGAGCTGGACGGTCCCATAGGCAATCCTCAAGACTGGATTTTGGCAGTGATGCCCCAGCCCTGCCCCAGGTGTGGTGTGAGACTCAGAGGCACCGCTAGCAGGCTCTCCCTCCCTCTCTCATTTCACACTTTCTTTCTTGTGCCATCAATGCTCCCTCTTTAGCCTGCCGGTCTCCCAGCACTGGAGCAGGAGTCAGCCTGCTGAGTTGAATCCTGCAAGTTGTGAGGGCAGTGGCTGTGAGCATCACAGAGGGAACGAGTCTCCAGCAAGTTGCTTGCGCCAGCACTGCCAGGCAGGACCAGTCTACATCTTGGTTTGTAGACAGGAATTAGGCAGGCAAAATTATTTAACTACCTGGGATTTTCACCTGAGCAAACACAGTATGCTGTAAAGTCACTTATTAATTTTGCTTCAAGTCAGCTGCTCTAAGGTTATTTATACTGCTCTTACAGATAAGGATTCAGAAGACCAGAAACACTGAAGTTTCTCATTGTTGGTACTGCCTTGGTGGTCTTTGACAGGATGAAGTGGACAGCCCAAACAGTGTCCTGACTGCAGTGTGTCCAGTCCTGCTTATTGCCTGACTTCACACTTATATTTGGTAGCTTGTTTGTGTTTCATGCTTAACTTCCCTTCCACTGTCATCGGGATTAATAATTTCTTTCTGCAGCACTTTGTCTAGTGAATGCATCCCCAGCAACTGCATCAGCAGGGTAAATACAGCCGGAATGTGGCTTCTGTATGAATGCATTTGTGTGTGTGCATGCACATATATGTGAGCGTAAGAATAACAATCCTATGAAAATTTTAATGTTTATAGCAAAAGCAGAGAGACTTAAGTGAGCCAAGCTCCCAGATGAAAAAAGAGAGAGAGAAAGGTTAATCACTGATATCTAACATGGAGCATTTCTTTAAATAAAACCCAATTCACAACAAAAAATAGATGAAGGGCTGTGCAACTTTGGTGTGATATATACTAAGTGGAAAAAGATCAGTTTGAAGCCATGCACAACTCTTTGGCACAGAGTTAGTTCCCRTGCAAACGCAGCCACACAACCAAGACCATATTTCCTTTTGTAAAGAAATTTAGTTTTGGGGGGCAAAAGGAAAATATGAATACCGCTCTGGAGCAGCACTCCTGGACCCAGTCTCCTATAATAGTCCTGGAAAAACAGGGCAGATGATGTCATGGCAGCTGCTGATTGTCTGACAGACAGTTTCCGCAGCGCAACATGAGGCCCTTTGGTCTCCCTGTCAGGGAGATTGGCAGCTGAATGGCACCAATGAGCGCTGGACTGTATTCCCTCTGGGAATGCTGCCCTCATTGATGGACAGAAAGCAAAGGGAAAGATTGTCTTTGAACCTGAAAAGAATCCCCTTTTTTCTTCCTAAAGCTCCTGCCCCCACTCTCCGCAGCTCTTTTTTCATCCCCTTTTTTTAAAGGTGTTTTGTTCTACAGCAGTTACTGAGCTTAATGGAACTGAATGACTTTTCCCCTTCACAATCTGTCAGTCAAAAGCTCAACTCCAGAGCTGTTAAATGAAGTCCTTTCAGAGTCAGACAGAGGAAGAATGTGTCAGTCATCCAACAGACCCTGTTGTGTTTTAATCTGTCAGAGGGGTGATAGGGAGAGCAGCCGGGCTCGGCAGGGGCACGTTCCCAGCAGCAGCTAAGAGGCCCTGACAAATTCAGGTGCTGGAGCCAAAAAGCCAACCGGTCATAAACACGGTGAGGTATGGCGCTCCGAGCCCCCAGAGCTCGGCTTTGCAGTCGCCTGTGAGATGTTTGGGCAAACTTTCAGCAAAGGTTTTGCTGTAAGCATTTCTAGCAGAAAGCCAGCTTTTAAGTACAGGATGGATCTGTGTAAGGCATGGCTTTCAAATTAATATAACTCTTAACTAAAACACTGGAGACAGTAATCCTCCGGATGAAATGCATTTAGATGGACTATGATTCCAAGCCATTTCTGCCGAATTACCTTAATTTTTTGAGTTTCCCCCATTATATGACATTCCATTAATCTTACCTATTAGGTTAAGACTGATGTGCAATTTGTTCTGGGGCTGAACAGTTGGTCCTATTCACTCAAGCGCTGGTGTTTCACTACACATTATGAGAAGTGCCCACTGTTGCTGTAATAAGAATAATGATCCTTTACTTTCATTTCAAGGGTTTGCTATTTCATCTTTTTTTTTTTTTTCCCAGTGAGGAAGTAGATTTAAACAAACAGCTCCTGTTCTTATCAGATCTCATAAGAAATGTCTTTTGCCTGTTTTTACAGAGATGGCAAACTGTGGTTCAGCACACAATGTAGTTCTGTGTTACTGTGGCAGCTGGACTCCTGATGCACTTGAATACACTGGCTTTCCATCTGTAATAAAGTGGGTTTATGAAGTGGGTTTATGTCCTCTGCAGGGCTGTTGCACTTTCCCTCCAGTTTTGCGTACCTGTGCTCTGATGCCAGGCCCAGCAGAGCTGGCAGAAGGGATTCCTGCCTGGGAAGGATGCTGCATAGGATAGCATTTTCTTTCCCAACCTGTCTGGCTGTTCACTCGTCTGCAAAGTCAGGGAAAAACCATGGCCTCTCACAGCTTGTCATTCGCTAGTTTAGACAGTCTATTGTGCCAGCATTTGCTTAAAAGCTGCAGCAAAACGCATTATCACTGCCTTCTCCTGCTATGTCACAAAAAATTTCCCTTGTATTTGCTCAGAGTGCTGAAGCTCTGCCTGCCTGTGGGACTGTGACCAGCCCTGGGCAAGGACGAGTTTCAGTTGCTTCTAGAAACCTGTCTTTCATGGTTGTAGGTAACTATGGCTATAGAAAGTGTCACTGCTGTAGAAAACTGCCTATTCTGGTTACCTACGAGGTTAAGCTCAGAAATACAGGGCTTGCTTGGACAGAGTCCTAACTGACTAACATGGTGACAGAAGAGGTTTACAATGTTGAAAACTATTACCATAAATTTTCAAGTCAGTGGGTATGTCCTAGGATAAACAGAGTATTTTCCTTTCGCTGAACTAGAACAACAACCAGAGCTAACAGCCAGTGCRGTACTGAGCCGTTGCAGGGATCTAAAGGTGTGTAAGGAGTCACTTCTGCCTAGTCTTGACTTGTATCGTTTCACAGTCAAAGGAAAAGATGAGAGAGATTCATTTTTTGAAAACTGCTTAGGTACCACTTTATAATTTAGTTGAGAATTACTCTAGGTGGAGAAAAACCCAAGTTCTGCTGAGTCTTATAAGAGTCCCGAAAAGGATGGTAAGTTGAAGTCATTTGCATTTGGCTGCAGAAAGCTCTCTGCATTTATTTAGATGGACTTATGTTCTCTAGGAACCAAGCTGGTTTGCCGAGTAACTGAATTAGTAGGGTATCTGCTCTGCCCCAAAAGGAAAGTGTTGCAGTGTGGCTGGGATGGCCAACAAAAATCCATAAGAGGGGAGCCCGCATGGACTCTTGCTCTGTCTGTCAGTCAAGACTAAGCTTAGGGTGGAGGGAGGTGTGGGAGGGCATGAGTGAATGGAGTCTGTTGTCATGTAGATTATTTATCCTCAATGTGGAGGAGTAATTAGGCCCAGAGGGCAGTCCATCACTGTCCTCAGGCTGGATCAGTGGAGACGGACTGGCTCCTCTTCCAGTGATGTTTGGAAAAAAAACTGTACCGCACACTGGGCCCCGTGTGGAGCACATGGTGATGGTGCATCTTGATGTGGTCAGAAAGGTCATCGTCCCCACTGAAAAGCAAGAGAAGCCTGAGGAGCACTGGCTGACAAAGGCGGTGGCCTCTTGTCTGCGCACGGACAGGAATGTAATTGCTGAACATAAGCTGTCCTTGTTTCACAGAGAAGGATCAGACAGCCCCGTTGGGGTTCAGCTGATCTGAGGGAAGGCATGGCCCTTTATGTTTATTGAAAACCTATCTGTAAAGAAAGGTTCCTTTAACAGTGCCTTAGCTGATAGCTGAAACAAAAACCCAGCCACACTGCCTGGGCTAGCCTACAATATGGGCTGCAAAATGTGGGAAACAGAATTTCTGAACTCTCAGAATGCACTGAGGTCTTCCCAGGCTGGTTAGTGTCCTTGCTCTTTTTATTGTTGGTTTAGGGGTTTTTTTGCCTGTTTTGTTTTGTTTTTCTCAGATCGATAACTTAAAATAACTAAACAAATTTCCTTTGCATGTAGGTCTGGCTATTTAATGTTTTTAAGTACATGTGGTATGATCCCATGTGCACAGAGGCAAGCAAAATAAAATTCCATTGATAGGAATGAATGATGTATCAGTTTGGATGTCTATCTGTCCTGTCTGCATGCTCAACCATGGAAAATCTTYGGCCTCTAGCAGCTTGTCACTCACTCAACTAAATAAGTTTCGAGCCATCCCAACATCTGCTTAAGAGTGGCCGGACTGTCACTGAATTGCAAAGGCTCAATTCAGCCCATATAAATGGAAATTTTTACTGCTGGCATAAAAGCATTTACAAGCTGAGACATATATTAGAATGGGAAAGAAAATAAACCCTTAAAAAAATCTGCACCCCATTTGTTCAGGCTGTGCCTGAATGTTCCCATGCTGAGAAGAACTTCTTGCCATTTATTAACTGTGACTTTAACTAGAAAGTGAAGCTGTTCATTCAAATAAAGCGCATTCCTGGGTCTCCTACTGGAATAGCTGTCATTTTGCTGAAGGGCTGTGTCTCAGTGACACATGTGCCGGCAGTAATGGCTGCTCAATGGCACCATGTCCTAATACATCCAATATTCCCCAGTCCTTGTACTGACACTGAATAAAAGCCCTAAAACTTCCCTGTGAGTTTCCTTCCTGTTCCAAGAGAGACAACAAAGTATTTTTAACAAGGTGTTACTACTTGTTTTTAAATGTTTGCGCACTGAATTTTCTTGACAAAAATGAATGGACCTGTACAATCAAATAGTCATAGTCACACGTACACACACTCGCGCGCGCGCGCACACACACACACACACACACTTTTAAACACAGTTCGCCCTGTCTTCACCCAGCACAATCTGTAGCTGCACAACCAATTAGTGATATGTGGGTGGGTGGATATATTTTAGGGAGAAGTTATCCAAAACTTGTACTTTTATGCCCAGAAGGGTTTGTATGTGTGTGTGCCCCTGCTAACCACACAGGGGAAAAAATGCAGGTGTTCCTGTTTGTGAAATAACGCCTACAAAATCAGAGACCAGGTCAAGAGCCCAATGAACAGGAGATCCTTCCTTCATTCATTTCCTTAAGTTAAGCCCTAATGTGCCACAAACTTCTTCTGGTTATTGTTAAAGGGGAATGGAAAGTTTTACAAAATCTCTCTTGTAAAGAAGCTTATATTACCCCTGAAAAGAATGGGGGCTGGGGGGAGGAAAGACCTTCATCTGCTGTATGCTGATTTCAAGGAATGAGCCTGGAAGCCCTGCTTTTAATCCAGGAATTTAATTTAAACAGGTGCTGTTGTCTGTCCTGCTCGGGACCTGGGAGGATTTGAGATCCTTTTTGCTCTGGGGAAAAGATTGTGCAACTTTTCCTGATGCTTGAAGGTGGCAGCTTCAGATCCGCTGTGGGTGACGGAAGAGGCTGGAACTTGGTGCAATGGTGAGAAGGGGCAGGAGGCTGGGGACCCAGGGGCCTAGGCTGGATTTCAGTGTTGGGTAACACAAGTTGCAGGCCCACTGCTGTAGGTAGATCATTCTCACTTTTGCATGGGGGCTAGAATACTCATCTTTTGCTGACATTTCCTACTTGGAGGTCTGCAGRCCATGAGGTGGCATCTTTTTTTCCAGACGATTTACACTACCCCCACCCGAGGTCCTTCCCAGGGCCTTGAGCTGTGCCTGGACCCACAGAGCCATATTCTTTCAAGATGTTTAAGCCTCTTTTCATTAAGTTTGCCCCAGTTCTTYCGATGCTGCTCTTGACCCTTGCTGTCAAGTGTTAGAGCAGGATATTAAACTGGCACCCTCTGTTACACGTTAAGAAAACAGCCATGAAACTGGAGAGCTTGGTGGACACACTTTCTGCAGCCTCTCAGTGAGGGCATCCTTTGAACACCAGACCCCCTCCTCCTGGCTGGGTAAAGCTGGATGCAGTGATCAGCCCCTACAGCAACAGCCCCGTTACCTTCCCAGGGGCTGGTGGCTTTGCCTTTGCCTTCGGGATGAGTGGCAGCTGTACCTCTGGGGCAGCATCCTCGTAAGGGCAGTGGGAACTACAGGGTTTCCCAGTGCTGCCTCTGCTGGGGCCTGGGAGCTGGCTTGGCCCACCAAGGGCTCTTTGTTCCTGCTTGTTTTTCTGTGCAAATAATTATAGGTGCAATTTAAGTGACCTCAGCGTCTCACTACTTGATTTGAAGGCACAATTAAGTACCTAGACATATAAATAGCCTAAATTGGACCTTTCAGTTAATGTTTAGAACAGCAATAGGGGCCAGGTTAGGAAACTTTGACCTTGTACCTGAAAATTAGCTATACTGTACATTTGAACTCCCTAACTCGTTGAAACCTTAAGACTCTGGCTTCTAGTCAAACCTCTAAATGTCAGCTTTGCTGACTAGGAGTAGATGTCCTCTGGGGACTGTTTATTGTGCAACAAAATGCCCTTCTAGAAGAATTACTACCACCCTGCCTTTTTGTCTGTTCAGTCAAAAGGAGCAAACTGTGGAAGAAATGCTCCTTTCCCCCGAGCTTGGTGTTGKGGGATCACTTTGGAGGTCCGGTGCATCCACCCTACCTTGCTGGGTGTACTATCAGTTCCAGTGGTGCAGTTCAATAAACCTCCTGGAGATGTGGATGAGTCAGTGCTTGCTCAAACAGTCCTATTAGCGTTTGCAGGATAATTTGGGTGGGTAACAGTGACCAGGGTGAGCAGCTATGCCAGAGTGTATCCTTGCCTGAGTTGCATGAAAATGTAAAGTTCTCTACTACTACAGCCTCTTCCTAGAAAAATCCTTTTTGCAGAGAATAAAATAAACAAAAACATATCTCAGCTGTTCAACAGCCTGTGAAGGAAGACAACAGTCCTGGGTTCTGTGGGATCGAAAAGGATCCTTCTGCTGTGCCTGTGAAACAGATAATTTCTTCTACTGGCAAAATCCAAAACACGTTGTGAACCTTTGAACTCAGCAATAATCCTCAACAATGCTTCCTGGGAACTGCTTTTATTATGAATAGATGTAGCCATCTGGATATGTCTAGCTATTGTTAAACATGATGTGTATATGATGTCATATGCACCTATGCCTCTATAAAGAAAGAAATGCAGTTTTCTGCACCAATGATTTTGTATTTTGAAAGCTAACACAGTAATTTTCCACCCTTTTATGATTAATGTATCCTTCCTCACCCATTCTCCATTAAAATCGTGAACTCTTTAAAAAAGCTGCATCTGTAGATCACTATCTAATATTTATGAACTTATTTTCTTTCATTGTCTTTCCTGGACCTGGAATCTTCCAGGAGTCCTCAGATCACAGGCTGAAAACCAGAAGGTAGGATATACTTTTTGAACCACCSGGGCAAATGATGGTGTGAAGCTCTTAATATTCCTTTTGAAGGGAGCATCAGGCTACACCCCAGTCTTTTCCTGGGAGCTGGTGGAGCACGAGAGTAGGGACAGCATCTGCTCTGTGTTCCCAGTGCAGATCCTTTCCTTACAGGTCAGCAGTGTCACAGCAGCAAAGGACCAGGCAGGACGTGGCTCTGTTTTAGTCTTGACGTAGCCAGCTCCATTAATAAACAAAAGCTCGGTAATCATTTTGCAACACGACCTGACATACGTTGCTCTTCCTGTTATTTCCATCAGCCCTGAGGGTACCTAGATGTTAGCCGGGAAATAACCTCCATCAGGGGGCTTAAGCCTATGGTAGGTCACTGTTTTTGTTACTGTATACACAATGATTGAGTCACGTGGGTCCTTGACATGGGCCTGCAGGTTACTGGTCAGTAACATGCAATGCCCAGGCAGGGCTTGATGTCCACCAGGACTTGGTGAATGTCTTGGCTTTTCAGAAGGACAGTTTGGGAGTGATCGTGGGCTGGGAGGCATGGCAGGGCAGCCTGCACCATCAGTGTGGTTTTAATTTGACTCCAAACACGCAGGGGAAGATTTGATAGGCTCCCCTGCTCCTTGCTGCTCAGTCCATGAAGTCACTCTCCCTTTGCAAAGACCCATTCCTGCCTCAATAAACAGAGCTTTCCACTACCATTGTTTATTTTAGTGTGGGGGAAAACTCTTTGTGTCACCTTTCCCTCTTTTAATTTCGTCCTCTTATGGACTACATGCTGATTTGCTAAACCTGCCAATCTGAATGAGTAGCCCAGGGAATACAAGTTCCTATGGGATAAATGCTCTAACTTATGACTCATGGACTAGAATAGTAAAAACTGATGCATAAATGGCTCTGGGCACTAACATACCACTGATGTTTTAAATTTATCTTCTTCAAATGAGAAAGATGTTTTTCTTCAAGACATACAAAAATATACCAGCTCAGTGCAATCTAAATGAAGTTATGTGGGAACACTGCTTTGCACTGTATTGCCAATCTTTTGTGTTTATGTATAATTTTCCGTAGGGCATTCCTGTCTGTAAAACTACTCAGAGTGCTTTCCTGTGGACTGCTTTTGACTGGCAGGAATACTAGCAGCTCTAAGTGTCATGTTGTTCATTTGTGCACAGTGTTTTTACAGCTATTCAATAGCATCTGTGAGACATTTGCCTGCTGAGCCTCGGCTCTTTGGCGTGTGTCTGGTAGAGGTCTCAGGCGAGCAGGGAGAAAGAAGGAGGGCTGGGCTCTGTGACAAGAGGTGCCCAGCTGGCAGCTGTGGTCCAAAGGGAGTGTGGGTGGTGTGGTCAGCTGCCCTGTCTGCATGGTTTTGACCCCGGGGAAGTTGCCAAAAAGTTTGGCCCGTAAGTTCCTCTGGGAAAAAGAAAGTGGAAGGGAACTGGGCTGGTGGATCCCTAATTCTGTCTTGCCACTCCAAGACCTGTTTACAGAAGTGGCTCACTTCTCAAGAAGAAAGTAGGTGACTTCTCTCCCAGAGCAAACTGAAGAAAAAACTGATACTGTCAGTCACATATGGATATCTGGTCCTTCCATTTACTGGGCCCGGCTGGAAGGTGAGCCTTGCCTGTGTCTGCAGACACACACATCACTTTGTACAGATTTGTTTCCAGGGCTTGTGTGTTACTTCCACACAGGGATATCTGCTAGGAAGGCAGCGCTTTTTGAAGCCATCACACTGATTTCTGTGCTTCAGCTCAAATATTCGGCTCTTCTTTCCTGAAACATGTGGCACCACTGAAGGTCCTGTATTTTGAGGAAAAGGGTGCCCTTGGCTCTAGGTGAGATCCAGCCTGTGCTTCCTGGCAGTGACGTGCTGCAGAGGAAGGGAGGGGGGAAGGAGCATGGAATACTTCTGTCCAGAGCCCCACTTTGGCAGCTGCCAGCAGCAGAGAGACCCTGGGCTGATAATTTTTTAATTATGAGTTAAAATTTGTGACTTTTAACAGTGAAGAAAGAGACTGCAGTGTTTTTATTTCCTTCCTATTCTCTGAACCTCCATGTTTTTTTATTCTGGAGGAAAAAAGAAGGGAAAGGGGCAATTTGCATTTAGTCACAAGGGAGACAGTGCAACTAGTTCTTGAAATTTCATGTGTAATTTAAAGTGAAAAGAGGAAAAAGCAGAAAAGTGCCATGCTAGGCATTAATGTTGCTGTAGCAAGGGTGAAAGAAAGCACTTTTTTCAGAGTTATTTGCATGTAATCCTTGGACAAAATTGCTCTGCATGACTCATTCCTWCTCTGTTTTCCTTGTCATACTGAGTTCAATGTCACATAGGCTCCTGAGAATAAACATTCTATAGATTTTRGGCAATATATAGAAAGGGCAAAGACATGAAAAAGAATAAAAGGATTTTATAAAAAGGCACAGACTACAAAAAATGTTTTCAAATACTGCAGAACCTCTGGATCATCAAAAATATTATAAAAATTTCCTAAAGGCCAATGTCTGCTTTCTCAGCCACTCTTTCTTGTGAGATTTCARCTACACCAAAAATAAAATTACCATCCAGGTTGGTTTTGGATGCAGTTTACAGAATTGGTATCTGTAGCAGATGAAAAACTGAATGTTGAATGTGAAAATATCTTAGATTTCAAGTTCTTGTTTTTGTGATCTGTACTTGTAAGATTAATTGAACTGTTTCAATTTTAAAATCAAAGGCATTAGAAAAATACTGTCACTTTTCATGTTTAAGACCACAGCTGATATGAATCCAATATTGGTCTTGAAACTGTAGTGAAAAGCTGAAAAAGAGCAAAAGGAAATGATGAAAAGTTCTTATGTTCTCAATTATTTATTCACTGTTTTTCTCCCTTCATTTTCACTCCAGGGATAGTAATGAGTTTTACGAATGTAAGGTGTCAGCTATAGGCTTTTCTGTTGAAACCTCTAAATTTATGGCTCCTTGGGGCATTACAGGCACGGATAATGCATAATTTACAAACAGACTTGAAACTTTCATCTTCCTTTTCCCACTCCTTTTCAGAGCTTTTTGTTCAAGGAGTGATTTGTTTTGCTGTAGTGGAAACCATATGCTCTTCTAAATCTCAGCGGAGTGTAGAAATTCTGCAACGTTGCCAGATGTTGCCAAAGAAACTTCACCTGACATAGAATTACACACACTTCTCTTCTTCAGTCAAAACCCTCTTTCTAAGGGGGCATTTCTTCCTGCTGTTTAGTAGTGGGCAAGAGACCAAGTCACAGCCAGCTGTAGCAGGCACAGTCGCGACATCAGACTCCTGAAGTCTGTGCCCTGTTTCTGGTGGGGCAGGAGCTGGAAGCTTTACTGATCCACCTCACAAGAAGATGGGTCAATAGCTCTTAAACGGGAATCCTGCTTCTGACATTGACTCTACTTTGTCACTAAGGACTTACCATATTGAATAAAACCAAGTTGATATGACCATGGCCACACATTCATATGTGTGCTGCAAGAGAAGGGTGGAAGAAACATCCCAGTTGAGCTGATAAGATTTACTTTGGCTGAACTCTCTCTGTTATTTAGCAGTTAGCACATGATTTGAAATAAAAGATTTTTTGATCTCCCTCTTTTGTTCCCTAACAGATTATAAAACATTGGATGTTCTTTTTATTCTAAAAATTCCCTCATTCTTCTATGTACCTCCATGACTTCCTTTCCTCGTCGCCATAAATTTGGTTTGGGTGCTCTGGGTGCAAGGGTGGGGACAAACTCTTCCCTTCACTGAAAAGTGCAAAATTGTGAGGACAGCCTCCAAGCCCAGGGATGCCGAAGGGACACTGGCTGCAAAAAGAGATATGGATCCTTATACAACCAGTTTATTCCCAAAGTGAATAGGACTTGGGTTTCCTAGGTACCTTTGTGGACTACTTAGTTACAAGTTGTGGATCCCTAGAAATCTGGTAAAATCCAGTAGTTTGGTAAATGCTTCAGTGACTACCATTTAGGCTACATCTAAAGTGTGGTGTCAGTAGTCTGAGAATCATGTTAACAACATAGTTTTGCCTTCACTCCCCAGTGTGATCAAAATATTTCTTCTTAGAGTTTAGCTGGGAGCTGTCTTGAATGTTTATGTGACCATGGGGAGTCACGAACATCCCAGCTTCATTACCAATGGAGTCACGCCTTCCTACACTTTCTTTGGGACAACGGGRGGCTGAGACATGGCTCTTGTCACAGGGTTAAAGATGTTCCCTCTGCCTCCCATTGATGGATCATGGCCGTGTTGTGAAACTGTCCATCTGGTGAATCCTCAAACTGCTTTACACCTCACCCTGAGGCTATACTTGCTCCATTTTAGTGCCTCTGCCTGCATTGTAGGGACACTGGCGCTGTGGCTCTTATTTCCACCTAAGCACCCAAAACAGCTGTGAACTTGCCCTTCTGGTTTACACAATGTCTTAAATATAATCATTCCCAGCCCTCGTGCTCATATTGCCTACACTACAGTACCTGAAGTTCTCCTTCAGGGAACACCAGGTGAAGCCAGGTAGGGAAAACACATACAGATTTTGTTCACTACTCAAATAATTCATGGGTCTTTCTCAGGATATTTGAGAGAAACAGAGCAGGAAACTTTCTGAAGGCAGTGCCCACATCATTCTTCCTCTGGGACACACTGGACTTTTTGTGCAGTGTTTCTCTTCATTTCCTGGGTACTGACATGATACTCCCTTCTGATAAACTGCTCAAAATAACTTCAGATTTTGTTTTGTCCCAACCCTTAGGTAAGTGCAGGCGGATTCCTACTGGTGTCTTTGTTTAGCCTTCCTTACTCCTCTCCTGCTTCACATGATTTTCATGCCTCCTTGCATCTCCTAGATGCATCTCCTAGATTTCAGGTAACCCGTTGATCCAAACAACGTCTTCAGCATTTTCTACTGAGATTTACCAGATGGCTGCACTTACTGGTCTGGAGATGTGAGTCTTGGTGGCAAAACCTCACGCGTCCCCTAGCAACAACTCTCAGCTCTGTATTGTGACCGGTATCAACTGTCAGAACTGACAACAGTTTAGTTTTCTACGTATTTCATTTACACACACCCAAGTGCTCAACCCCATCTGATATGCTGGAGGTCCCCTTACTGTATATAATGGTGTGATGGACTGTGATTTGGGCCACTCTTCTGTTTGGTTTGTTCTGCTGTATCATGTTACGCATTGTTCAAAGCCCAAGGTTTCCAGCATAAATGAAATGCAGTGTGTTCAAACAGTGTGCTGTGAGGTTAAATGGAATGGTTTAAGTGCATACAATCATCCAGTATAAATTGATCCTGCAATATTATAGGAAAATATAATTAATATGGAAATTGTGTCTTTTTTTTACTGTAATACCAAGTTTACATAAGGAGTCTTTCTGGTACATAGGATTGTTATTTATTCTTTTAACTTAAAAACAGGATAAACTTTGATAGCTTTATTCAGCAGGGCAATGTGGAAATACAGCAAATCAGCACAAATACAAGGCCTGTCACATTCATTCTCAAATAAAATATGACTCACAGTTTTGAAACATATGGTTACACAAGTTTTAAGTGGCATCTTCTTCAGTCAGCAAAATGAAGTCTGGCTTGCCTGTGGGAAGTGGAGTCAGCACCTTCACCTGCTGAAGTGAAAAGGCTCCCCCAGTGACTGGTGTTGGTTTTCACTGCTGGTGTATGGCTGAACAAAAACGTGAACATTTTCACTTGATGCACACAGGGAAAACCCAAGAGCCTTCCCATTCATTATCTGCAAGCTGCTAGAAATGCAGCTCATCACATACCTTGTGGTCACACAGCCTGTGGTCCCACTGCCTGAAACCCCCCATATGGATAACCAGATGCACCCCCATAAAAGAAGCGCTAAACTTTCCCACAGACTCTTGTTTTTGATTTTGCCTCTCAGCCCCAATAGGGAGAGCCTCATACCCCTCCATCTTGCCAAATTATCTATCTATCTATCTATCTGTCTGTCTGTCTAGCTATCTATCTATCTATCTTGTCACAGCTTATTTCACYGATTCATTGGATAGATTTAAAAGACTTCCTTGGTCCTAGAAAGGAAATAATAATTAGCACCTACTCTCACAATAGGGAACTATCATCTCTTCTGGAGGAGGGGAGTAGGGCTTGTCCTCCCACTCCTGACAGCTGCTKCTGGGAGACATTTCTGGGCTGTCAGAGCCTTTTTATGAGCAGATTCTTTTGTAAGTCTTCATTGCCCACACCAATAGGTCTACACTTGACATCTGTTTTTCCCTGTGATTATTTTTTTTTCACCTTTCTCAATGTTTTTCTTATCCAATTCATTCTCTACTGCCCCTCCCTTCTGGTAGATTTTTTTTTTTTTCCCTACTTTTACTTGGTCTTTATTTGATGTTGAAAAAGATCTTGGTGCAAATGAAGTGCAAATTGAATCTAGATTTTGTATCAGGCTTTTCTGGAGTTCTGACAAAGGGTGAGTTTCCTTTGGACTGGGCAGAGTTAACCAAAGGAGGAAAATTGGATGACCACTGAAAAGACAGATGTTTCACTGTAGAGATCTCATTGCAGAGCAGTTCTTGCGAATGTGAGGAGAAATGTATCCATAAAGAGTTTACCCAGGCCTTCCCAGCACTGAAATGGAGTCATCTGACTTTGCTTAAAGTTTTTTGATCCAAAGAGCAGGAGAACATTTTACCCATAAAGAGTATCTACAGCTGTGTTTGAACCTTTGACACGGGAAACTGAGGAAATTAAACCAGCTGCTACCAGTTTCTCTGGAGCCAGAAGGATGTAAAACTTACACCAGAAGATGCAAAGCTTACAGAAAAATAAAATGGTCTTTTTTCCTCATGTTGTCATTTTCTAAAAGCAAAAAAAAAGAAAATGCTATTTTTGGAAAGGGGAAAATATCTGTGCTTGCATTTCTGTCTGTAATACAATGTGTGCCTGATAAGAGGCTTATGGTTTATATTGTTATTGTAGGGAATGAGATGACTTCTGAAGTCGGAAAAGTGCTGGAATGAGGCTAGGTCCTTCTGCTGCCTTTGTCCTGTCCTGAGTTGTGCCCTGACAGTGAATTGCACAGTATCTTAAAATGACCTTTCGTTAAGGCTATATGGAGGCACTTTTAGTCAACTGGTAGGAGCAAGTGACCCCCGACCTTCTGATATTCAGTGCGTGCATGGAGGCATTTTCTGCTGCTGATGGGTGGTCCCAGTAGACGGTGGCCACAGATGTCTGCTCTTGATAAATTCAGTGTTCAGCTAATGGGAGGGGACCTGTCACTGGCTTCACTGGAGAGTGAAATATGTAAGTTATAGGCAAGTGTTTCTGCTGGCTTTTAAACTCCATCACTGGCTGTGAAGACTGAAAACTCTTGACGGTGCCTTGCACCGCTTTGGGATAGGTTTCAGTGCCCCCCTTAAGTCCTTTCACAGCTGTTCTGGTCCTGTGCTGGGGACCCAGCTGCATCATGTGCAGACAGCTCTGAGTTCCCCTCACCCTGATAGCTGGGAAACAGGGTCAGTTGCTGGTCATGTGAGTTTGCTTTTTGTTCTGGAAGTTGCTTTATGCATCTGGTAGAAAGCAAACTTGACAGCATCCCCTTTATAGTGAGTTAGCCTGGTTAATTTGTAATTAGGACTTCCTTGCACTGGAAACCTTCAGCTGAGAGCCCATTCTCTGAGAAATTTCTGCTTCTTTGGTCATAGCAGCTTTTCAGAGTGATTAGCCAAACCCACTATTATTGCTGGTTGGGACAGCTTATTCAACTTCACCCGGCCCTCTTGCCCATCCCCTTCTTGCTCTCGTCCTTTCTTCTGGTGCTAGTAATTTCTCTAAACTATTGTATGCTGCTCAGTGGCAATAAATATTAATAAAGGTATGTCACTTTACTGCTGGAAGAGTGGGAGAAGAGGTGAACGATGTATGTTTTACTTCAGAGGCTTGGCCTCCTTTGGCATGCCTTTTCCTCCCAGAAGAATTGCCAAATTATATTCTAGTTTCCCTTCCCAGATGAACTTACATCCTCACATCTGTCTGGCTCTGTTTCAAGCTGCTCCAAGTCAGTAGGAGCTGGGAGAAAAGTTTAACATGCAAATTGAAAATGTCAAATTTTGGCTTTGTTTATTGCTAGTTTTGTAGAAAGGAGGAAGTAGAAARTCTTTCTGTCGGAACAGCTCACTGTTATTGTCTTGCTTTGAGTAAAAGAACCTCTGAATTGCAGTAAAGAGAGTGTCTGGGATGCTAGGAGAGACCGAAGGGACAGTTCTATAGGAGAAATCTTGGATATGCTGGAAGAGTCTGGTACTGGAGTATGTGTGGCATCAGGAATGTGCCTTTAAACAGTTGAATGTTTTGGACACTGGAAAGCAGTGGAGAAGAGACAACTGCACGAGGTGTGTTGTCACACTAGCGCAGGTATGAGACTTCTGAGCTCAGTGCTGAAACCTTTCTGGAGTGCTATGTACTGCACTGACCCAGTGTTTCACTCTTTAATTACATCATTTCTGTCTGAAAGACACAATTCTGTGATCACACATCCTATTAAAACTGAGAGCACTTGTTTATGCAAATTTAACACATCCTTTGGGAAACACAATTTTCATGAAGGGCTTTTAGGGTGCTCTGCTGAGAATGAAATGCATTTTAATGGCACGGAGTAAGTATACTCTATATAGATGATGTTTTAGTCTGGAACAAACTAGAAGACCAGAAATGTTAGGGTTAATTTAATCATAAATATTAGTAATTCTGCATCAGAGAGTAAATTTACCAGGAAGAGAAATTAATCCAGTGAAGTGTGTGATCGTGGTAGGACTGATGCTGACACAAGTATTTGTGCTCCTTTGGTGCAGAAAAGGATTGATATGAAGGCCCCAAGTATTGGGAAATTGTTCATGTGTGAGCACTGACGTGCAAAGATGTCTGAAGATCATGGGAAACAGACATTAACTGAATTTCAAAAATGCAGAAGGTAATGAAAAGATTCAGAGTTGAGGTGCAATACTGGTAAATATGAAATTGATTTATCCATAGCTGTTCCCACTGTGTCTATTTGTTTAGCTTTCTTCTGGATGTGTTGTAAAACTGGAGATGAGCAAATTTTCTGACACAGCAGCGAAGAAAAAAATGCCGCATGCCATCTAAAATTGAGTGTTGATATACAGACAGACAATAAGGCTTAGCTTGGTGGTGTAAAGAATTTCATGTCCTTATTTATGGAAGCTGAAATGTTATCTGAAGTGAACCGTAAATCTCTTGCTACCATTGCCAAACTGGATCTGTCCAGTACTCTGCCTAGAACAGAGATAAGTTTTAACTGCAGAGTTGTGATTTGTGTATCTAATGCAAACTCGATGGAGAGGTGTTAATAGCAGGCACATACCAGAGCATTTGATGAAAGTACCCCAGTATGTGTTGCTTAAAAAATACCCTACAGTTTTAATTGGAGTATGGATTATGATACCTATGATGATTCCGTGATGAAAACCTGTCCTTACCACAAGAACAGTATTCTCCTAGCTTCCCTTCCTCATTCAGAGAATCAGCTCCTCATAAAAGAGGGGATTTTCTCTAAGACAGCAGCAAAGTGATTCATAAGGAGTTGAAGAAAAACTGTTGAAAAAGATAGATGAAGGCTATTTAGGGACAGAACAGGAGATGAGCTAAAGAGTCACAGTGAGTAATGATACTGAGAAAGTTGTCTAGGCTTGTTGCATATGTCAAAAATACAGACCACACTGAATGAAATAGGACTGTATTGGTGTTCCAGAGAAAAATAAGCATTTTGCCATCCAAAAGTACTTACCGGACTTATGAAAATTGTTTGAAAAAGCCATAAAATAAAGGCAGTATTGCAAAACTGAACATATTTGGGTAAAATTCCTTTTAAATTTTGAAATTTTAACAAGAGATTCTATTACTCTTTCTTTTTTGATATTTTGTTCTGTTTTTTTTTTCTTCCTGAATTTTCATGTGTTGAATTTAAGAGGACACTGCTTTTAAAGATTACTTCTGAACATTTAACTTAAAAATAAATTTAAACAACATCATTGGTCCAGGTGGGACTAGAAAGACCAATTACATTATGGATGCTGATATTGTTCTTTTAGTTAAAGTGGAACCCCTAGTTACAGTGTAGTTTCTCTACCACCCTTCTCTGTGAGGCAAGGTCTATTGAGTTAATCACTGCACTTAACTAAATCTGGATTTGAAATAACTGGGGAAGAGTATAATTCTATATTTCTGTGTCTGATTCTGAAGTCCTTACCCCCAGAAACAGGGTGAGTTAAATCAATGAGACTATTCACATGGATAAGCATTAATCATATGAGTAATGAGAAAAGGTTGAAGGGTCATTCTTAAAGTTGCTAAGAAACTTTGCAGCTGCTTCATATGGCCCAACTATCATTATATTTCCCCAGTTACTACTTCTAATGCAGTAGTGATTAATTGAACTAGGGTGATACTGACCCCAAGCCAGTTTGTTCCCTGTTCAAGCCCCCTCTAAATGGTGTCTAGAGGACTGAAGTGGGTGTGAGGTGTGCAGGCCAAAGCCTACAGCAGTGCCTCTGCATGAAGTGCATTCCATCCTCTGCTGGTTTCAGATTTCCTTTCTCAAGAAAATTGTCTTGGCGCCTGAAATGGAGTTTCCAGTCCCCATCCCCCTCTTGACATCCCTGTCTGGGCATATCAGTTATCATCTCATGTTATGGCACACAGAGCGTAGAAATATTTATAGCTGGCCATGGCTATCAAGAGAGATTTGCAGTAGTCTCTTCAGTGGTTCCACATATGCCTATAGTAGTTACTTCCTTTCCCAGCAAAAGTAAACCTGCGTCTACCAAAACAGCAGCAGCCTTGAGGCCAAATATTCTCCCAGGTGTTTTTTTCCCTTGGCATTTAGAGGCATCAGGATGTCTTTTCTGCTACYTCTGACTGCCCAGGGACTGTCCCTACTTATCCATAATACTGTTACCAGAAATCTCCATCAGCCTTGAAGCTGAACGATCCAGCAACCCATTGTTTCCCTTCTGAATTTGCCTTCTGAAGGGACAGTCATGGCCATATCAAAACCATCTGCTTTTCTTGTATTGAGGAGGAGAGCATACTGTATTGTATGGGTTGTATTAATGGCGGGATTTTCAGCAGCATAAGAGAACATTTCCAAGCTTCTGATATCTTTTAATTACTGTTATCCTTGCTCCGTATATGGCTGCACTGCCACATAAGATGAATCTTATTGTATTTATTCACCCTTTCAGGAAGAAACTGACTGTTGGTTCTTTTTCTTGACTCTTTCCTTACTCTGATATATTTGTTTATTTCTGATACATCGTGGTCTTTGTTCACATCCTAAGAAGAGCCTTAAGAGGAATGAGCCACTTCAGTTTTGGAGTTTTGAATTGTCTTTTGAAATAGATGGCCATTTTTAGGATCCAGTATATAGTGGTTTTCTGCATCAAGGTGTCTGGCTTCTTACTATCTTCATTAAACCAGAAGAAAATTAAAAGGACAATGATAATAGGCATTCTTATCACAGGCAGTAAAGTATACTGCTCTATAGAAATTGTTATCCTCTTACCAATGAAAATGCTCATGTGAGAAGAAAAGAAAAAGGAAAAGAAAACACAAGAAAGAGTGTGGGAGATTCCCACATTTGATTCTAAGGACTTCAGAAGAAGTTAGACCTCTGCCAGCATACAAAGGGGAAACAGTATTTCCAACTCCAGATAAGTTATTTCTTACCCGAATCTGTACTTAGTCCTTCTTTCCTGCTCCTTTACACACTTTGTGTTTTTCATGAACAATTGTGTACCAAGCCAGGATTGCACTCAATAAGTTATCTGTTTCCAACAAAGAAAGAGGCAAACAAGAAAACTTCCCTTCSTAGGAAAGAAAGGCTGGTGCTGCTGGCATAAATCAACAAAAAGCAAGTGTGTTCATTTAGCTATCCAGAAAGTCCCAATATGTCATCATGTCATGTACAGCATTCGGCTGCTTTAATAGTGTTATCCTTTCCTCTTTTTAGAAAGGAGTTCATTTCAGTAAGCTTGTAAAGTACAATATACTGTATTAGAGGTTTCATTATTCACAGGGACCAAAAGAAAAAAGAAAGATCTTTCCACACATGATTAATTCTTCAGCTGAATACCACGTGCTGGATGTGGGCCATCCATCAGCAATTTAACATCTGTAATCTGGCCATGGTGAGTCACTGTTAACATCATGAACAAATCATGGATGCTCTGTGGTCTTAACATGGTTTATAGGCCTTGTATGAATTGAATGTGTGTTCAGCCTGTGGATGAAATGTGGATGGTCTAAATTAGAGGCAAAGGAAGTTATGAAAAGGAACCTTGCCATTTATTTCTTAAGTAGATGTATACGAGGACTGTTTGTAAAAATCTGGCTTTCAGCCCTTCCCTAACAGCAAAAGGTTAGAGGATGGGAACCAGTGGAATTTAACAGAAAATCAGTGATAAGAAATAATAAAACAGASAGAGGTGATCAAATCAAACACACAGGCACATCCTTTAACCTGTAAAGGCGTGCAGAGTGTTTGCCGGTAAGTCTGGTTTTGTTTAGTTACACCTAGCACCGTGAGCTGTGGGCACCTGCACACCAGTGTGGTGGGCAGGGTGGGGGCTTCCCCCCACCCCTATCTCCCCTCCTGAGGACAGATGGCCTTTTTGCACTGTGCTTGCTCAGTGCTGTGACCCTGCCAGCTTTAACTTRTACAGGGAGCTTACAAATGACTGAGGGCAGAAGAAGCTGCCAAGGCAATAACCTGATGGTGTTCACCTCCTGCATAGGCCAAAGTTCATCTCCAATCGCACTCGTTAATTTGTCAGCAGGGAAACCACTCCCTTGTCTAGAGAAATCTCCCTGYGCCATGATCCCTTCGTTCTGGGCATGCTGACAGCAGGTGGTATGCCTCTGTGAGGATGCAAGTCGTGCCACTACCCTTGTCTTCTGCCCTGTCCCACCGCAGACGTGCTTGTGCTGGAAGTCTCCTGGTTTGTGCTTCTGGGGAYGCAAGGGACAACATGCTCAGGGAAACCCCTCTCCCCTGGGATACTCTGCCTTCCTGGGTCTGATGCACAGAATTTGTTAACCTTGAAGGAACATTATAGAGTTCAGCTAGTAATTCAGGCATTTTCTGAAAAGGAAGGTGAATTTGGATTGGGACAATCTTTTTCTTTCTTTGGCTTGGGGACTGTTACAGTGGCTGCTGCCAGTTTAGATAGATTCTGTAATACATCCTCAAACATACTGATAGCTCCCACAACATGATTATATGATAATTGCTTTGGTGATGCAAATAAACCAATAAATTGGGACATGCCTGGTGCTGTTTGGGGCTGCAGAGCTGTATAATTCATAGTTTTCAGTCTTCTCCATTCACGAAGAATAAATCTGACCCGGTCCAGGCTTCTGCTATGGTTTTGTCTCTGTCTTCACAGAAAAGCAGTGCAATAGCTCTGTCAGGGTGAGTTTGGTTGAATGGCAGGTTCTGGAGGGGAACATGAGCAATTTCTGTAAATTGCCTTCAAAAGCAGCACAGGATCTTTCAGTCAATTTCAAAAGAACTGTTTACTGTTGCATATGGCAGTCATTATTTTGAATAATAAACCCACTGAGAATGTGAACATGCATGGGCCAACAGATGGGTCATCTTGCTTAGCAATTTAAGCAAGTAATTTATTTCAATCACCAGGACAAAGCACATGAAGATTATTAATTCCCTTACAAGATGCATGCAACAAAGTCTCACAGCTTTCTGAATCTTGTAAGCATTATGGAAATATACACCTTCTCTTTCAGATTTGGGACCATTTTTGCTTGCTTGCAGCATTTTGTTTCATATTTCTTACTAATAACCCCCATTTTCTGATTCAAATCAAGAGAAGGTAAGAAATTAATAGCTATAAAGTTATGATGCAATGCAAGGTCACCTGTATTTGRGCACTACTATACAAAAGCTGTGCACTAAGCAACAAAAACAGAGAAGCACTTATGTTATTTTTGGTAGTAATTATGCATCTTATCTTCCTCTGAGGTGATTAGAGAAAAAAAAGTAAATATATTTCAGTTTTCTCTGGTAGCAACAAAACAGAATGGTTTTTCGATTGCATTACTTCTTTCTATTTGAAACTAGGTATTCAGCTCCCAGAAGAGCCTGAAGTGCTGACTCTGAGAATTTAAAGTTTGTTGTCATTCCGATGGATCAAGCAGTGCAGACAGCAACAAGGACCTTGGTACCATTGCACAAATGTGTTTCCACTCTGATTTGGAGCTATGGTCATCAGGGTGATTCCAAGCGCGTGGAGTGTTCCAGACTGTCTGCCGTGACCGATGGGAGGGTGCCGCTCATCCTAGCAGTGAGGACAGCTTGTGTAACATTTGCTCACCAGTCCAGTATGAAAATGTGCTGTGGGCTGCGCTGCAGCTCCGGTTGAGGAATACCGCATTACTGTTGGAGAATTAAGTGTTACCCCAAGATGTGTTCCCTCCAGRTGGAACAGCTCTGTTTCAGTGGCCAAAATTTGGTGGCATGTATGAATTCTGCAAGAGAAACAGAGCTGCTTTGGGCACAAACTGACTTTGCAAAAAAACCCCAAACATTGCATGGGGTTCCATAGTGTTAGCRTGTCTGATAGTTTGCAGTTGTAAAACAATGCAGCCAGAAGGGGTCATGGAACAACACGAGAGGTTTGGCACCCAGTGCCAGAGCTGCTGCACACCAGTTCCACACAAAACTTCCCACAGGTCTCTTCACTGTGTGTATCACGGCGCACCCAGAGCTCTCTGATGGCAACATCATGTGGTTGCACTGACCTAGGTCACACTCAGCCCTGTGACCATGAGGTAAGAAAAGTTATCTGGTTCTTGAAGAGGTTGGTGGGATGCAGTGGGAGCTGAGGCATGCAGTAACGTGGTGAGTTCTCATGCATGCCATACATCTCCTTGTGAGTCCTCTCAGCCCGTGGCAAATGCAGTCAGATACATTTATCTAAACCAGAGTTCACCTAAACCTCCTTTCAGACATCAAGGAGCTCATTAAACCTATGTAACTGGATTGTGTGCCTGATTTTTAACAAATAGCATGCTTTCGTAAACACATAGCTTGTTTACCTGAGCTTCTGCAGTATAATCAATGTTGTCATATAAAATTTAGCTACTGATATTTCATTTTGAGCCATAAACATTGAATGAATTTTTAAATGGATTCTAAAATTGCAATATTTACTCATTAGCCAATGCCCTGTGTGAGTAGAAATAAAACTTGTCACCAGTACGTTGTCCTAGACATTAAAAAATAGTGAGGGAGTTATGAAGAGAAGCTCCTTCCTCTTTTGGGAAATCTGTGCCTGATTTTGAGAAAGCTTATGGAGTGCTAAATGGCCTTATGAAGCAGTGAGTACCCCTGAAAGATAGAAAGGGAGAAAAATGTTAGAAAAGCAAAATAACAATCTATGTCCCAATGCATACTTGTCTCAAAGACTGCTTCTCCTCAGAATAAAAAATTTCTGCCAAGCTTATAAAGCTCAAAATATTTTACTTTGACATTTTCAAAAGGAATACTTCTGAATTTATAATCTCACAATAATTGTTTCATCAAGAAACAATTGAATTGAAAAAGCTTGGAGGTAGCCTTTTTTGTTGGCCCAGAACAGAATGAATTTGTTTTTCTTTCACCACAAATGATGAAACATGATTAGTTTTGGATCTGAAACCCATTCCCTTTCAAACTGTGCTGTTTTTTTTAACCTCTCTGCCAAGTCCCCATGGCACACCTGAGCCTTTTGCCAGGCTCCTGACCTCCGTTCTCCACTTCGTGCCCCCAAACTGACCATGTCTCTTGGGCAAATGCCACCAGGCACAAAGAGCAATGGAGACTGGCCTGTGTGACCTCACCAAGCCCCTCCAAACCAAAATGGAAATTCCTGTTGGGAACCAGCTGGTTTTGGATGCATTAGTGGTTTAGCCCTACCTTCCCTTTATCTCTATTGTTTCAGCAACATTGCTGTGGTTTCTAAACTCTTYAGTTACAGCACACATTGCATCTCCCACCCATTGCCTTCAGAGCCTGCTAATGCCTTCAGCCCGCCCAGAAAGAAAAGGCTTAATGCATTTAGGGAAGAAAAAGTTCCAGATGTTTTGCAAACTATCCAAATACACTGGATTTTCTTTTTGTAAGGAACTTTCACAACCTGATAAAAGCCTATTTTCTTAGCAAACAGATTATATGTCAGCCAGAGGTGTGAAACCTTAATAGAAAAGAACCATATGCCAGTTCAGGAGTGAAAGGCAGTCTCCAAGCATCACTACATGCTTTCTAGTTCTCTTAAAAAACCCCAAACAAAACAATATCCAAGAAGAAAATTAAAACAAAGTGTGTTAATAAAAGATAAAGATAAAACAGAATTCCAAATGTAGTATCAAACATATTGACATAGAGCTTTAGCTACTTTTTTTAAAAAAATTTTAGACTGAAAAGTATGCAAATCACAAACTACAGGCTGTTTTTAAACTACACTGAGTGAATCTCTACAGAGAGTAGATGAACTGGGCTTCATTTACTGAAGTGGTGAGCAAGAATCCCTTTAATGGACCAAAACTCTGGACTACAGTAGTACATTTCCTGCATCTTGTATTATATATGTTGAAAACCTGGCAAACTGACTCAGCAAAAAAATTATCTGTGTGAACATCTTGTTTTGTGTTGTGACAGACAGAAAGAGTTTCATAGAAATGATGCCTGATAAAGTACTTTCAATCAGCAAGGCTCTATGGAGAAATTAACAGGTACTTTATTTTACAGGTGGGAAAATAGAGGTTCAGCAGCTTCCAAGAGCAGAGCCACAATGGACAGGAATCTCTTTACGTATGAGGCTTTACTCTAGCTACCATACACTGCAAAAAGGGAACACAGGCAGTGGAGGGGTGCCTCGAGGCACCTTCTTTCTATCTCCTCTCACTCTTTCCCAGGTGGAGGCTTTACGCTGCCCCAGACAACACTTGTTTCCATGCTTTTGAAGGGGTATAAAGGATTTGTGGGTCCGGCAAAGTAGCCTCTCCATGCTGGGCCAGCTGCTCTGGGGTGGAAGTGGAGTGCACTCTTGGAAAGCCGAAGGCCAGATGATGCTGCCTCCAAAATTATTGGGTGCCATGTTAAAAACTCTCTGTCTAGCTGGGGATCTCTCCCTGTCCTTGCATGGATGCTGGTGGTTCAGCACAGTGTTGACATGGTATAATGCTCACCAGTTTGCTGTCAGGAATGAACCCAGCAAACACAGCCCCACGCAAGGACAGCCAATAGGAATTAGGGGGATAATGAATAGAGCCACTCTTGGACGACACACGCTGCTTTGATGATTAGTCTCTTGCTAAAACCAAGGCTTTTTGCCAGTAGCCAAATTCCTTGGTACACATTGTTTTGCCATGTTACAGGGATTAAAGTCACATGTTGTATTTGAAGCTCTCAAGATGAAAGGCTTGCTGACCTATGTGGGATGATGGTCGCTCACAAAGGGCTGGTAAGTCACCAATCTCTTTTTGTTGAGTTAAATATCAATTTTTGTACATTTTTTCTCATTAATTTTAAGCCGTGGGTTTATCTTTCAGAAGCTTGCTTGTTATGCCTTTTCAGATCTATATTTCAATACAGTCTTGGCATCATTGCGTGCTTCCCTGGGGTGAGCAGCAGTAGACAGTTACACTGATATATTGGTCTGTATTAAACTTATAAATGTGTGCACTGAAAAGCAGTACAAGTACAGTCAGACACACTCAACACCACCTAAATAACAAACAGTAATGAGCTCTTCATCTTCAGAGTAGAACTGAAGCTCATCCTTTGGAAGCTGAACAGCAGAGAAGGTTCAGGGAGTTTTGCTGACACTGACATCTGCCATCTGAGGTGCCTTGCTCACATCTCCCCTCCTGTCTCTGCTCATGCACATGGTGAAATGCACCACAGGTGTAGAACCAGGAGGGATTTTTACTTTCTCTGTCAAATTCCACCAAAGGGTTGCCAGTCCCCTTTGTGCACTTCCCTCAGGCCAGGGCAGTGAAGAGGAAAAGGGGAAGGAACAYTGAGTCACAGTGAAGAGACATCTGGCTGGTTTTGAGCACCTGCTCTCTCCCCTCCCTGCAAGCTTCCCTGTGAGCTTTGGATATAAGTTATGTTTACAACAGACAAAAACCTCTCCTGAGTCCAAAATAAGGCTTATGAGGAGCAGAAAGTGTGCACACTCGGGAGATGATAAAGACTCGAGAATTGGGTGAGATAGGAGATCTGAAGTAGTAAAACATAAACAGATCAAGTAGCGTTACACAGACTGCATGCTGGCCTGCATGAGCTGGGTCAAAAAGCACAGGGCAAAGCATGGGGGAATACTACCTCACTTCGCAATAGGTTTTAAGGAGTGTGYGTATGAAACCAAGTGACAGCAGGGTTACTGCCTTGAGTACAGTACCGTAATAGAAAATGAATCGACCATCAAGTGCAAACAAAAGGTTTTCTTGTTTAGTTGGAGCTGGCCACAGAACATGATCTGGCTTGGTGCTAGAAAGAGTGATACAATCTTTCCTTTCGTTCTCCTTTGGCAGTGAAACCAACTGAAAGAGAAAGTAGACTATAGGAGTTAGGTCAATCATCTTTTCTATGTGGAGTGGCAGTATGTTGGCTCAATGTGTTGACAGGCCACAAAAAGGAAGAAAAGTCACCTACAATAAGTTTAATTATAACACAATAAGATGCATCCATCAATGGGGAAAAGCATGCCTAGTTTTTGATCCCAGCAAAAAGAGCTCAGTCCCCTGGAAAGGCAGAGACCATATTTTCTGAGGAAGCCCTTTTAGAGGTGGCAGAAAAACAGAAAGAGGAGATAGAAAAAGACAAACTTTCCACAACTCAAGTCTGGAAGCAAGTTTCTTCTGCACTGCAGAAGAGGTGGGTTGGCTTTTGATCACACAAACGTAAGTAAAGCCCCCAGACATTCAAGGTACAAAAAGGACACATTCCCTTGCTTAAGCATAATCCAAATGGAAGAAATTCAACATGTAAAGGATCATATTCCATTGCTTCTGAATGGAGACCTTGCTGAAACCAGATATTTTTTTACATGTGATACATCAGCAGGGTTCTGAAACTCTCCTTAGGAGAAACACAGAACACGTTTGTTCAGATTTAACACCTTATATGTGCAGAAGAAACTATTTCCTCTGCCTACTGGCTGGGTTTTCCTTGGCATCGATGACAACTCGCTGGGAAAYGCAACAGATTTGTGATAGTCTGAGGGTTACCAGAGTCTACCTAGATGACACCTGGATTTGGGAAAAAAACACGATCAGAGGCTCTTAGCAACTCTGGGCTGAGCCACAAGTGCTAGATGGAAGTTAAACACCACCAACCTACCAACATGGAAACAGCAAAGGTTTGAGAGCAGGTAACAGGGTGCAATGTCCTGAGCAATCACAGAGAGGCTGTGACCATCACAAACACAGCTCCTGAATACGCAAAAAGATGTTACAGACATCATTAATCATATAGAGAAATGCAGGTTTTAATTGACTACCTGAAGGAACAATCCAATATCATAAAGGCAGGGGATTGACCGAAAATTTGCAAATGCCTTGGCTGTAATGAAGGAGTTACAGAGACCCTACCTCTGAAGCTTTCTGGTRATAAGTACAAAATTAAGATGTCCCCACTCACTTCAACATCAAGGGCACAACAAATTATAGGTGGTCTTTCTGGAGTCTAAAACCATCGCTGCTGCCTCAGGGAAGATCTGCTTGCACACACGGCAGTGCAGAGGCTAAATGAACATTGCTAACCGCAGTTGGTGTTGTACACTTACGGCCCAACTCGGCCTTTATTTTCTATCATGTCTAGCATGCACTAGTACAGTAGCCCTGCCAACTCAAAGTCGGGTATACAAACACCTGAAGGGAGGGTATAAGAAGATGGAGGTGAGGCTGTAAGTTAGGTGCTGTGGGCTTTCAAACTGTGAATTATAATGATCCTGCACAGGCAGGTCTCCTGGGTAAGTGAATTGGTTTCTGAGGGCTTGTTCTTCTGTCAGTTTACTGGACCTACCACAGGAGACAGGAAGCCCTGTTGTGCTCGATTTGCTTTTGTAGGTCCTGCCTGTGTGTGCTTACTTGCCTTCCAGCAAGTGCAGCCCTATGACAGGCCCAATCTGTCCTGACTGATGGTTTGCAGCAGCTGAGGATCTTAGACCTACCTGAAATATTGTGAAATAGCTGAAAAATATATCAGAACTTAGCAACATTTCCTGTTGCTGCTTTATCTAAGATAAATGGAGCATCTCTTAGGAAAACACAGCAATATGTGCAGCAGACTGGAGAGAATCATTCTTTGCCCTATCTGCAAGATGAAGAAGGTGATGAAAGAGCCTTTTTCCCTTCATACAGTAACTGCATGCAGGTAATTGAGTTTGTTACCCATACATAAGAGGCATGGATCAACCTAGGTGTAAACACCTACTGCTGCTCTTGCAAGCTCCCACTAATCTTATCAAGAAAGCTTTAAGGGGTACTTCATGTGGATACAAACATCGGGAAATGCCACAGGGAAACATTAGGAAATAATAAGGTGATAAGACTTGATATGGAAAGCTGGACTTTTTATTGGATGCATTAGGATGCAAGAACAGGTAATAGAGAAGGGAGACCTGTTTGATATAGGGTGGGAAAATCGTTCTTCAAAGCTGGATCTTCTAGATACCTTTTAACTAAACACGGGCTTTGTTTTTTTTCACTGATGGATATCATATAAGCAACTGTTTCTTGCATTAACTCTTGGTCAAGAATTGTGGCATGTCTTTGTGTCATTATTCTTCCTGCAAGTTATTCTGTTGCATTCCTTTGTCTCCAGTACATACATATTTAAGCTGTGGCACATAATTTCTGAGATGATTAAAACTTTTCTTTTTCTTTCCTTTTCATAGGACATCCCAGAAATGGCCCAGGAATTTGTTTTAGGGTACTTGATACATCCCTGTTTTTAATTTCAGTCATTAAACATTAGCTTTCAGTATTTGCTCTAGACACCTAGTTCAACAGAGCAGAGTGGTGTCCTGTGGTTATCAGGAACAAACAGACGGGTGAAGTGAAAAATAACTGTGATATACATGATGCAAAGAAGAGAAGAAGGGATGCAGGACTGTAAAAGCCAGTAAAGCTGTTTATATACTCAAGGTGATCGTTAGCAACACTTGGTTAAAGTTTCATGACAAACTCATTCATAATGCTAAGTTTCTGGCAAATATTGTTCACTCCAAGGAATATGAAAAGTCACTTTTCAACTAGAAGCTGATATATAAACCAGCAGACATAAGTTCTTTCATGGGTTTTTAAGGCTAATCTTTTATATGACAATTTTGCAATTCTGGAAATGCCAAATATTTTGATGTTTTCATCTGCAGTAGAGCAACAAAAAGCCAAATTCTGTGGTTTTACACTGGCAAAGCTGAGGCATTTCACAAAAAGACCAGCTTGACAATTGCTAACCAATTTTTCAATAGCCAAAGCAGATGGCACAGATTATTGTACACAATAAAGCATTCATATGGATATACCACAGCTGGACCCAAATTAACTTTCTTTTCTTAAAAGGAATCTGCAATTTGAGCTGAATTGTGGGAAAGAATGCCATAAGTTTTCTGACCACCTAAAAGCACTTGATTTCTTGTTGTGTAATTTTAGTGAACTGAGACGTTTTGATAGAAATAATTTCAAATACTCCAGAGGTTAAGAATACTTCTATTCATCATGTTTGCAAGTGAGTCTGCCAGGATTCAATGACAGATTTCTTCCTAGAGAACCTGGGGTTGCCTTTCAAGTTTTACTGTGGAGTGTCTTCTCAGAGCCTGTGACCTGATGGTGGAAAAGAGCATGTGTGTCTTTTCATGGGAGGCTTGGCTTGACTGTCTGCATTACCTGGAGACACAACTGACTACTTGATTTGAAAATCCCCAGCAGGGGCCATCTATGTCTCTAAAATAATAGGTGGTATATTTTCTTTAGGAGTAGTTGAAAAAGGATCAAGGTTCACTGCTGGAGAAGGAAACAGAATTCGACACAGAAGCTTTTGAAGGCTGTATGGATCTAGTTGGTCTGGAAAGGTTATGGGAGCATTGCCATTACATACTGATGAAAGCAGATTGATACTTTTTTTTATTATTTGCTGTTAATGTGCTTGTTAAAAATCTTTGTCCCTGTTTTCAGAGTTGCTAAGATGACTAACAAGAATCTGCAAGATTTTTTTTTATAATGAAATCTAGGTAGATTCAGAATGGTGGATAAACATTTCTTAGGGGCTAATTCAAGTTGTGATCTTCTACAGTGGTGAAGAAAACAGTGTTGTGCAAGTTCAGGGATAAAAATGTTTATAACAGGTCAACAAATCTCTCTCTCTCCTATAATATTGCAATAGTTTAGTAGGCAATAACCAGCATGTTATAATTTCTCTTAGGCAATTGCTTTCTTCCTTCACACTCAGTAAGATTCTTTAAAGAGGCCTCAGACACTTATTTTTTCATAAATGAAATATAATACAGCCCTTACAAAGTTATAGGTAATTTTTAACGACATTCTTGCAATTCTGCAGAATTTATTTTTACTCAGGATTGATTTTAGAAGCTGACAGGAATTATTCAATATTATTTTAGTCTGTTCTGTTAGACTTAAACTATTTTCCACTACATCCTCTTAGGCACTTGAAGTTTTCCCTCTACACCTACTTCTAGGTCAGTGGTGGACTGTGACCCTGTTGGGCAATAATGAGGTGTGACTGGATCRCTATTTCCTGTCCTAGGCATTTTAAAATGAAGATTCAACAACCAATTGAATCAAATAAAATGTATAGGAGGACTGCCATCTATTTTCAGCTTTTAACCAAGGACTGACATTTCTAAAAGTAAGGTTTTCTATTGAAATTATTAATTGCCCCTGCGTGAACAATATAAAAATTTCTCCTGCTGATGCATTCAAACTTTAAACAGAATTTGCTCCAGTTGCATTTATATTCTTTTGGTGTTGGTTTTCTACCAACCATGTTTTGCTCCCAGCATAACTGATGGTGAGTGAAATAAGTTTGCATGCTCCGCCTTTTGCATCGGAAGTGACGGATTTTGTAGCAGACGAGACATCAATAGGTCAGGTTTCCTCAAGCCATTTAACAGGGCCCAGGTACAGAGCCAAATAAATAAAACATATACCAGTGTGACTACATTCTTCTCAGCCAGGAACCAGATGCACTAGTGATTATGCAATGCCACTCACTAAGGTGCTGACAAAAGTTACAATCAGCAATGGAATAATGTCTCAAGAACATTTTATAGGGGATTGGAAACTGTTTATTAACAAGCACGGGAGTAGCAGGGTCATACATAATAAGAGAAGGAATACATTTATACCCTGCTTCCAGCTAGTAAATTTTATAGTAGCTTTAATATTTTTAGGTATGTTGCTGAAGGGAAGTGTTATGAGACCCAAAAAGAAAGATTTTAAATGCTCTAAAATGCTATAATCCAATGTTTATTAGAACTTTGTTTTAGTGGATTTTTTTCTATGAAATAGTCAGGCTCAAAATTATGCCTCCTTGTAATGTGAATTAAACTCATCTATCCGATCAAGGAAAAGAAGTGTTAGGACTAGGAGTGATTAATCAGTACAGCTCACATTCCAGAAATCATTTAGCAAAATATTTCTCTGTTTGTCGGAAACTGTACTTGAATTGAAGATGAAAAACCAAGAGAGGCCTATTAGCTGTGATGTTGAATTAAAAATCTGATCAGCCTCCATCAGAAACTCAGGTTAAATTTGTTGGAGGCAATATTCATCCTTAATTGTTGCTGCTTACCCAGCTCCAGGAACTCACTGGGATTCCTGTGGAGTGGGGATGAGGTGCCCAAGGGATTGGTTCCCAACCCCTGCCCAACACCAAGACACTCAGCAACATCTGCTCCACTGTYACAGTGGCCACCATAGAAGTCCGTTCAGTCAGTCCCCATTCCTGTGCCTGCAGGGTTTTGCCTGCTTTCAGTGGGTGGTCAGATGCTTCCAGTGACTCTGGCCATCCACATGCACACAAATTACTCCTTTCTTTGGGGCCTGGAAGAAAGTGCCGTTGAGGTTTATACAGGCTAGAAAATGTCCTTGTACCAAGAGTTACCTGGCAAGTATCAAGAGTTGTAAATTTTTATTATTCCAGCTCTTGTTATTAAAAGGGTCTGATGCCATTAGGATTTCTACATAAACATTTTCTCTTAGGAATATCTTTATCTGCACCTTAATGCCAAGCATGCTGTTGTTTCTCTGTATGGTTAGCCCTGTTATGTATTACTGTATGTTACTAGCTCTGACTTCCTATTCCTTGTGTGTTCTGCTGTCAGGGTTCAAAAATGGTAATGGATTATCTTAAGTTCAACCCAAATATGATGTTCAATTTAAGTTCAAAATGAACTAAAATTCTTCTGTTGATCTGTCTACTCTGTAAACCCTGTGTTCTTTTAAATTGTCCTTGGCAAGATAGCTGGTAAGAGCATACCTTTTAAGGTAAGAAAGTAACTGTCAATTTTTGTAGGGTTTGTTGGGTCCAACCATATGTTTGATTTTTAGAGGTAGTGCATTTCTTGTCTTTCTATGAATGGCTGGACCTACTGATCCACTGCCTTTATTTTAAAATTAAGCCCATGCATCCCAYAGGCTTTGGAAATACAGAAGCCTAGGCTGCAGAGCCAGGAACCTTTTATATTCRACAGTTAGTTCTTGGAGCTGATGAGCTATAAAAGCTGTCTTCTGAGATCTGTATCACTGGGAAATTGATAAGCTGGGCTCCAAGAAGGGCTCCTTAAATTCTGCCACGACACTGTTCACAAAGGTTGCATCTTCGTGGAAAAGAAATAATGTCATTTTATTTGTCCTTACCTATTTTTTTGAAGTTCTGTTCTTCCCAGAATGTTCTTCCCAGAATATGGTCAGAGACACATAGGTATAGTTTAGATAGCTATGCCTGCTCTTTCTGTTTTTGTGACACTTCAAATACAAAACGTGTGTATGTGCTTCTGTACATCCCATGCGTACGTACCAATGGGCGATGTCGGCGTGTGTTGCACACTGTAGCTATACTGAAAGAATATTAACATTGCAAATTCAATCACCTTAAAGTGGGGAAGTGCCTGAGGAGAGTAGACTTTGCTAATGGCTTTCACAGGTATTTGCTGACAGCAGAGGAATGCAGGGGTAGAGGACTCTTCGGATCTGTTTCAGCTCTCGTGGGAGCTGGCCCTATCCATACATTCCCTCCTGACCCGATGCACTGGCATTCCTCTCTGTGTCTCTGTGCCATGCCATTCCTTGCTTTGTTTAATCTCTCCTGATCCTTTGCACCCTGCCAGGCTTGGTGCTGGCCACGGCCCTGGCTCCCCCTCCTGCAGACACTGCCACTGCTCAGTCCCTCTGCCCTAAACTGGATGAGTCCACCTCTGCTCACCCTTCCTGGCTGGTTCTGGAGGGGTATCCAGCTCCATGCTGATCTGGAGGTTTAGAAAGGACAGCAGGTTTAGAAAGGACAGCAGGTTTAGAAAGGACAAAAGTTTTCTGCAGTTTTTGCCGCTGATTACCAGCTCTCTTCTGAGTAGACATGATCAGCAAATACTTAAAACCTCAGAATGTAGTTAGACACAAAGTCTCGCCAAATCTGCAGAAATTTTTACAGCAAAATCATAAGGCACATCCAGAGAGAGAGGATGGACCGGACATGCTTAAGTGTTTTTCTCCGAAGTTAAGTTGACAATAGCTTCTCATGGAAAGGGCTTTCTCAGGTTTTTAATGTTCTTGTATGGGCTGTTTTCAATGACTTTTTTTGCAGGGTGGCCAAACTGTTGTGGATAAAGTTTATGAATAAACAAAAATCGGGATGTGGACCTGGCACAGAGAATTTCAGCTTAACTGGTTCTGGTTTACTGAGGTTGTTGAAAATGGGGTCTTATAGAAAGAATTGGTAGATGCCCTTAGTAACAGGATTTCTTTCTGACAAAAAATGCCAACATATATTTGTTCTGTCTTGAGAAATTCCTCACTGGTTTATGTGTCCTCAAGTGGGTGAAAATCACCAATAGTCAATTACAAACAGTCAATTAAAACTATTAAAATAGTCCAATATATTTTACATTCTTCTTGAATGAATACTTGCAATAAAACTTATGCTAGATATGACACAGATTTAGGATTTGAGTAACAAAAACTCCAACTCTGATACCTAGCTGGGAGTAAAACCTTTTCAGGGTCTTGAAACTAAAATGAACCATCAGAAGGCAACACTTTAAACAACAACCTAGTAAAGAATACATCATCCACATAGTGAAACACCCAGCAATAGGGAAAAGGATCCTTCATTGGTAACAAAAAGGATAAAAAGAAGTTAATGCTGTATTGATCTGAAGAGGCTAAGCATAGTATCAGATTGTGATCTGCTGTTATATGTTGATCTCTAGTTGTCACAAGCCCAACATTCCTGACACTTTCAATTGTACCAGCATAAAGTCTGTTATTCCAGTGTGAACTTTGGTAGTGGTATTTTTCTAGTCTTCATTTGGTTAGGTGTATTAGTAGATTATCCTGTGGATTTGTCAAGATTTATGGTGGCAACATTTTATGTATTTTCTTTGACAGAGTCAATAGCGTGAGCAGGCACCGGAAATAAACCAGTTTACACATCTTAATAGGCATGCAATAAAAAGTTTGGTTCATCAGCCTGCACAGACTTCACTCATCTCTTACCATTCATTGACTCTGATAGCTCAATAGGTGATTCATAGTGCTGTAGTTCCCATAGCTTTCAGGCAGTGGAGCTCTGCAGGTTTTATTCAGCTTTAAAAGTTATTGCTTGCCAAATTCAGGCTGGTCCCTTCTTACCCTTTGTGAGAAGCAAATGCTGTGAGAAGTTTTTATCTCTTTCTGTGTGTGCCCTACAAACTCCAAGCACGTCTGTCTCAGCAGTTGCTCCTCTGGTAAGCAAAGGGTCTCTTTAGAGATGGGCCTGGTGGAAACTTGGAGTCCAGCAAACTGGCTCCAGTTCAGCCAGTGGATGATGAGAACAGAGGGGCTGCAGTGGGGCAGTGTGAATTTCAGCTTTCCAAAAATGTCAGGGAACAGGTTGCTTTTTGATTTGTCCTGCTATGATTTAATGGCATGTCCCATGCAGGTTAAATCACCAAAAGGACTGCAACAATTTTCTGCTTCTTGGCAAAACCATAAATTTTAGTATGYGGCCTCAATCCTTTTCCTGTTCCCTGAAATAAATATTCTGGTTGTGAAGACAAAGCAAAACCCAGTCTAAAGGCTGTGCTAGGATAGAAATCAAAGAGGCTCTCAGTCTCTCTAATGCTCTGACTCCTGCTAGCCTGCCAACAGCTGATGGGCAAGTTTTGCCCTAGCAGGTTTTCTGATGCTGGAATTTYCATCCCCAGTGCTCATTATATTCCCTGGTGAGCAAGTGGAATAGTGCATTTTACTGCCTCTGGAAGAAGTTCTATATGAAGTTGAGGACCCAAACCTCCTACAAAGTCAGCCAATAAGGTGTGGGGAACATTTGGTTTTCTTGTATTGTCTCTTGAATTCGCAGTGAAGACACAGGGAGAGCTAAGAGAGAGCTAGAAAGGATGAGGGTCTGAGTCCTTGCCTGTAGAATGTTTAYTTAGGGCATTTGTAAATGTATTTCTTGGTATTTTGTTTGCAGTGGTATAAGGACCAGTGTATCCAATCAGAGTGGGTTCCTCTGGTGGCTGGTGCTGTACAAAGACCCAGGAAGCCTCCACCTGCTCCCCAAAGTGCTCACAACTGAAGAGACAGACTGCCTCCTCCTTATGCAACTAAAGCAACTTGAAGAGAAACTGAAATGGAAGCTGGAAGCTGGAGAAACACCTGAGTGCTGAATAGGGAGCTAAAAGAAGCAAYGGTCACATTCATCCTTGCATTCACTGAACCTGACCACTGGCAAAATGAGTTTCAGACGCTGTAAACTGAAGTAAGAGGAAACAAAAAAAGCATTTAAAGAGGCGAGAAGAAGCTTGTCCTCCTCACCTTTTTTATCATATACTTCTCTGGCATCTCACAGTCACACACAAAGAACAAAGGTGAAAGTATCACAGTCAAGAATCTTCTAAGAAGCAGAGTTTTACTTGTATCCAGTTTATCATCTTCCTTTGCATCTATTTACAGAATGTTATGGTTTAGGAAACAAATGAATAGGGGTATAGATAATCTCCAATCCTAGAAGATGTGTGCTGGGCAGTCAAGGATCCCTGACAACCATTCACAGGGAGTGCTGCTGGCTAGTGTTTTTGCATTTCTTTCCTTGCTGTGGCCACAGCTACACATTTATTGACATAACTTTCATGCCATTGAAAGAGACTCTTTCATATTTTCTGTTCCTGGACTAAACTGATTACTGCTGAATTTGAATGACTCCGATTGTTTTCACTTTGCTTTGTGGTACTACATTTAGCAATAATTAACATCTCTGTACCTTAGATTTCCTCCAGATGCCTGCTATTAAATTAACGAGTCTCCCATCTGGAAAAGCCTATTGTAACCCGTGCAGTGGCTGTTTCCTCTTGCGCTGGGACACTGTAGAAGCTCTCCTTCCTTGCTTTCCTGTATAGTAACAAAGAAGTTGCTGGTAAGATGGTAATATCAAGTGCTGAGGGATGACAAAAGTGTGCCAGCAGGCATTCTTGTCCTGTTTTGTTAGTATTTGTTAGCAGTAATTAACCTGTATATAGGTAAGGACTGTGAACACTGACTGTGAACAAAGAGCTTGAAGAGCTTGAAGATACTTGACAGCTTTCCACACTAATTCTTTCCACAATAATTTTTTCCACACTAGTTTTTTCCACACTAGATTGTAACTCTATAGAGGCATTTGATGCAGACAGCAAAAAGCTGCTCTTCAAAGTGTGCTATAAAGGTGAATCTGCAATGAGGGAGAGGAAGGATGGGTCAGGACTCTTATTTAACCTCCCTCCTGGCTACTTACTGGGAATTACCTCCACTTCTGTTTTTGAGGAGATGATCTGTAAACAAAGGTAGGCGAAATCTTACTTCCCATTCTATATGTAAAATGCTCCTAAGTTTTTGTTATTCTCCAAATAAATTAGAAGCTATACTTGCAAATGACTTACCTATTAATAAACTCTGTTGCCTGCAAGAACAAGTTGGAATAAAGGAAAAAAATCCCTTATTCTCCAAATTGTTGTCAAAATTTTGTTTTAATGGCAATTTTGCAGTCAACTCCAGTGATTGATGAAAAGCAAACAGTTATGCTAAGGAAATTTAAGAAATTCCTTTATCATGCCTCTCCAAAGAAGATACTGTTATAAAAGACGACTTGACAAGTTCTTTCTTTCTTTTTTTTTTTCTTTTCTTTTTTTTTTAATAGCAATTTCAATTTTAAATTAAAACAAGACTTATGAACCGGAGAATGGTCTCTTTTTGCAACCACTCTGACTCTTCCCAAAGTGACATTGGACATCTAGAAGAAAGAGTGAACTTTTGAGGACAGGCACCCTGATTGTTAGAAGGGAATCAAAGACATCCTCCTGACCTAACAATGCTCAAGTTGATTCTGCCTAATGTATTTACTTATTAAGGAGAGAACTCACTTGAACAAAATCTTTTGTTTCTAATTTGGCCTTAAAAACACAAAGTTTATTCGGAAGACTTGTCACTTTCCCTGTCATACTGAAAAGACTGTTCTCTCTGCTGAAGGCTATCTTTTCCCCAAATTCTCAATCCTGTAATGAACATGGCATATTATAAGGGACAGAAACCCTCCTGTCAACTTTAAGACAAGGTAGATGGGATTCCTTACAACGAAGCAAAGGAGAACCCACTCAGTAGCATGTGTTCATTGAATTTGACATCTCTGCAAAGTCTAGTTGACAGGGAAAGAATTTTCTTGGTGGTGGCTCCAAATTTTCTCAGTTTCCTGCAAAATATGAGAAAGCATGAGCTTGGCTGCTTTAAAAACAGTTGTTGCAAAATGTCACTGTTTTATATAAACTTTTACAACTAACTGATTTTATGTCCCAGATGACGCTCAGCAAGAAAGTGTAGACTTTCACTATCCTACTGGGATGCTGAATGTTTCATTCTCTGGGTAGYTCTGACACAATGGAGATGAGCATCAGATGAATAAAACCAAGGACATAACACTGGGCTGAAAACAGAAGAGTAATTTAGTATAGTATATTATTAGAGTTGCTATTTTTGTAGCTGACCTCTTTGGAGAAAAAAAATTGTCTTTACATCTGCACAAGCCTAAAGATAAATATCTCCTTTTTAATTATTTAAATTTAAGTAAGTCTGAGACCTTTGTCAGAGTATGCCAGTAAAATGAAAATAAATCCTACTTTTAATAATGGTGCTCCTAAACCTGTTGCAAGTATAACACTGATACTAATGAATACAGCTGTCATACGATGTTAGGCTTGGGATGGGAGTTGCAGGAAGGGTGATGTTACAAATGGGGAAGAAAAAGACTCCAGTTAAAGATTTTCAGTATCTCTAAAGATAAATATGGGGAGTTACAGCTTTGGTTTACTGTCAATTGTTTTGGGGAAAGATGGAGTAATTTTTTGGGTTTAATCGTATCTAATTTCTTTTTATTTTCAATAGCACATTGGTTTGAAGCTCGACTTGTATGTAGAGAAACAACCTGTGAGCTACAGCCCATATTCATGTCTTAGAAGAGGGATCTCTCTTCTGCCCTGTGCTGTTGCAGCAGGATTGTTACACCTGTCTCAGCTGGTATTACACACTGATAAGTAACAGCTCTTTGGTGCATTAACTTTAACTCCAGGACATTCATGAAAATAATTTTGRGTTGTCAGATTCTACCAGAGGCATTACTACTATAATCTATATTACAGCTGGTATTCAATATTTTATTAGAATGGATAATGGTATATTTTTATCAGTCTAAAATGAATAATTTTTTGTAATTCAATGTTTGAACAACGAAACAATGTTTCTATAAACAGAGATATATGTCTCCAATAAAGATCATCAAGCATGGAGCTCTATGGACACTCAAATATTTCAGTTTGGGACATAAAAGGTTTAACAACAATAAAATTGAAATCTATGCTTTTTTCCCTTCTCCTCAAGGGATTTTTAAGTTATTTTTCCTTCCCGACTGCAAGTTAAGTGTTTGAGGATGAAAAGGTAATTTTTGGTCTTTGCCAAGGACAAAAAGCAGGAGTGTAGTCTTAGTTTTTTCTCTTTTGAAGGAAATGTCTATTTAGAAGGAGCAATAAAATCTCTTTGTTACAATACAAAGTGAAAAAAGCTTTAAAAGAGTACTTAAAACCATTTTTTAAGACTAGCACTTGCGCTCTCCATCACGTGCTTGTTAGAGATCCCAAGTTGCATGGGTGCATGTTATGCCTTGATCTGAGAACAAGCATTGACACCTTCTTGCACTGTCCTGCAGCCACTACAGTGTCACTTCTATGTAGACACGATAGTGCCCATGGCACCTATGAGGTGCCTTGGGCTGAAAGATGCTGTAGCCTTATCCTGTAACAAACAGCAAAACAGCCCAGAGTATGGAAACAGTTGTGCTCTCTGGGCAGCCCTCAAGCAATCATGTCAGCTTTCTAGTAATTAATAACAATGGACCTTAACCAAGTGTAGCTAGTGAAAATACATTTCATAATGAAGTGCCACATTTTACACAGAGCAACATCATACAAAGTTCTGGACTTCAACTGAAGCATTATTCCCTCACTTGAAATGTTTTGCATCTGAAAGGTATTGCTGCTGGAGTGCTGATGCTAGTCACACAATTTACTGGCTATGTTTTATATTAATAAATTTTCCTCTTCCTTTCACAGAAATAGGCAAGCTTCAAACCCATGGACTGCGTGGGACCATTTGAATCAGTTTTTAATTTCATAATCATTTTCTTAATCAAAATTTAGGGAAAAAAAAAGGCCATACAAACATGAAGAGGCTCTTTGGTTCCACAGTTGGGTTAGGCCAGTAGGAAATGGAATATTATTTACCAATCTGCAAGCTTCCCAGTTGGCAAAATTAGCTCTGAAATATTAAGAAATAGTGGGAATGTATTTCTGTGCTGAAATCCACAGGAACTGTAGATGCTTCACAGTGCCACAGGATTTGGACTGAAATTATATTACAAAAAAGCAGAAGGGAAAAAGTGAGTCTTTTCCATATCTACAGTTGCTGTAATACTATGRTGGAAAGAGCTAGACATACAGAGAAAAAGATTGCTGAAAGACCACATGTTAAAGCCACTTTTAAATTCATGCCATAATAGCTTCTGCCAAGACTCTCCTGGAAAGCAGCAAAAGCTCCCTATGGTGACCCCAAATAAGATGCAAGATGAAAAACATCTACTTGGAAATACCAGCAGGAAAACGTAAATACAGCTCAAATACGTTGTTTCTTTTATAGAGCCTTCAGTGTCACAAGGTCTTTAATATTCACTGGAAGTTGCTTTGGCACTCAGGACTCTCATTTCCATTCAGGGGAAAGTGAAGAAATTAGAGCAATTTCACAAATAAAAATGCTGTTCTGTGTTAGGGAAAGGTGCGAGTGACAATGCATTCAAAAGGTCATCCAAAGTGGTGGTTAAGAGCTTGAAAGTGAATGTGTCACAAACCTCTGTGAAGGTCAAATTCTGCTCAGTATCCTGATTCATAGCTTCAAAATTGAGAAACTTAAACATCTAAATTCAGGCATACCTGCTTGACAATGATCTGCTTTCTAGAGCTCCTGGTGACCCAATTTAGCCAATAATACAAGCTGATAGTTTGCTATGGTCAAGCATTTGTCCCTCTGTGTGGCATCTGTGTCATGTTTGCTTGTTTAGGTGGTGCCAGTGCCAGCAATCTCTCCTGTGCCTATCCACAGACAGTCTTTTAAAATGTTCATACAATGGAATGTCCAAGACTTCCTTGGGGGTGGTTTTCCAAAAGCTTAACAGATTTCACAATTTCATGGCATTTTGCATTGAAGCTACTACCAGTTTTCAGTGGAAAACTTAAAAGAGCTGGGATGAACATTAGACTTACAGTGTCTAAAAACAGATAAAGTGAACAAGGAAAGAAACAGTTATTTTATGTGTTAAGCATACATGCCAAAGTTGTGTACTATATGGCATCAAAAATTTGGAATCTTAAATCACCTCCACCTGAAGGATGAAACTTCTCTAACTTGTAGTTGGCAATACCCAGTGAGATTAATAACTTGTGGATGTCATGCCCAGCAGCAGTGATAGCTTCATTATTTCATTCCTCAGGCTGTGTATTTCACTATGTTTGCTGAACACCTTGAGATCACATCCTTTCCATTTGAAGAATTTTTTTCCTAGCAGAGAAGGCATTAAAACATGAACTCTGGGAAGAGCTTCACTGCCTGGCTGTGAGTGGAAATGTGGAAGACAAGGTAACCATTGATGTTGTGCTGCTCCTGGGATCCTCATTGGGGTGTTTGGGACAGGGCCCTAGAGTACAGCACAGCATCACACGCTTGCCTTGCCTTGCCAGGGCTGTGCCTCTTCCTCTGTCTGATTTCCCCTCACAGAAAAGCAAAAGGTCTCTCTAGCTGTTTTGCTATAAATGGCAGCTGAAAGCTTATTTGATTATTTCATTTAGCAGTACACGTTTCCAATTATACACAACATGCTGGAGCCTGCAGACACCATGACTAGGGGTTTTGTTGGTTTGTTATCCCACTCGTGTTTTCTGTTGCTATATGCCATTGCAAAAGCACCCTTACAGAGACTTTTCCCATCTTAATATATATTGAAATCAAATAATCAAAGACTCTCAGTGTAAAATCACCCACTGGAACCAAAATCCAAATTAATGCTGGGTTCAGTGGAGGGAATTCCAGTGACTTCAGTGGTCCTACATGTATGTGTGTGTGTGAGTTCAAAATTAAGCTGGCCCATTAATATCAAAAGCAACATACTTTTAATTTCTACAGAACTGCTTTTCACCCAGATATTCTTTGGGATAGTCTATGCATTGGCTTATAGTCTAGGTGTAGCTGTACATGTTGCTGTGGTTTTGCTGTATAACTTTGGGCAAACCCACACATATTGCCCAGTCTTTGTTTCCTCTTTATTTCTTTAGTGCAGAGGGTGGTGACGAGAGCAATTGCTTTATAAATTGTGAATCACTCTGTTGATGGAGATCATGCAAATTCCTTAGGTAAGTGATAACTTTTATATACAGCAACGTGTAATTTACACTAATTGTATATATTACTAACCTATTCAGCACAGATGCATACAGAAACACAGAAAGCAATGTATGAATCTAAATTCCACAGCATTCCRCCAAGGAACACCACCATCTTTCAGATTAATGGAAATGTTATCAGTATATTTTACCTGCTTATTTCAAAGATTTAGCAGAAACGGTAGTGTGAGGTTAAATTGCTCCAGAGCTTCAGGTGACTTTGGGTCCAAGGTTGAAAACTGATTTAAACTTTGCAACTCCTCCTGCCTTAACAACCAGTCAAAGGGAAATGTCAGACCCACTTCCACCTCTCCCCCCATACAACATACAATTGTACACCTCAGTACCAGGCAGGCAACTTGCAAGCATTTTTTAGTTGTTTATGTGGGGAAGTCTTGTCCAATATATTTTTTTTCCTTTATGCATTTTGGTTTTGGAACTCCGTAGTGTTTACATTGTCATCCTGAGCATGATATTCCAGAAGAATGATATCATTATTTATGCTTTGCCCTCAAAAATCTGTTTAATATAATTGTGACTTTTTCAGTTTAAGGTAAACATTAGCATTTGATGAAAGCTCAGTCCTTTACCTCCTCCCTTGGTAGCTGTTTGTTAGGGTCTGCTATGGAGCAGCAGTCAAATTAAGAAAGTGGTGTTATTTCAACAAAGCCAGAGACCTTCTTTTGCTTGTAAATATTAGTACATCCTGCAAGCACTGGTGAGTGCTGCCAGCCATCCTGTCACTTAAACAGAGTCAAGACTGATGGAGGCCAAGTTTCTGTCAAGATCTGAAACTCAATGCATTAGCTCAGGAGCTCAGCRTAGACATGCATACATTTTTATTTTCACATCTACTCTTTTTATGTCAACAAACTTTATGGGTGCTGGTTTCTGTCACACTCCAAAATAATTAGCCCTGAAAGAAACATTTTATTTAATGTTTTAAGAAGTCAGGATTTGGTAACAGAGTAAAAAAAGCCAGATCACGAGCTGACATCATGTAAAACAGCCAAGTAGCAGGACATTTAATAGATGGGTGGCCCAGAAAGCCGTAGAAAACTTATATGTGTAACACCTAAATTAGGGCTATCATGAAGATTCAGATGTGTTACAGGCACACTCTTCCTTCACACAAAAAGGATGAAATAATGAAAAAACAGGAATCAACGATAAGCAAGTGGTGATTTACAAGTGTGTTGCTGTGTACATACATGGAGCTGTTGTTAATGTAAGTGATGGTTCATAAACGTGCTACCAAGAATTGGTGCATTTGATTAACTTTCTGTGTTAATCAAAGTAAGCACATTCCTTCTGTTGGAAATAGCAAAAAAGGATTTTATAACATGAATCAGGACTAATTCCCTCTTTTAGGACTCCACTGGTTTCAGATATGTTTGGCTCACACAATACTTTTTCTCATGATATTCTACTCTCTTCTCAAACCTCACTATCCCCCTAAATTTTCTTCTTCCTTTTCTCCTTGTACCTTGTACTACATCAAAATACTTCTTTCTCCCCATCTACTGAACATTTAATTTCTTCTCTTCAAACTCTGAGGCTTTTCTTGTTGATTGCTTCCCTTTTCCTAGTAATTGGGAGTTATCTTTGCTGTTTATGCCTCAGTACAAATTTAGCTAGCTGGAAGAAAAAAACATTCTAATATATAGATCCTTCAGGAATAACCCACAGAAATAGCTTGTGGCCTATGGACTCGAAATCAGCTTAAATCCGCAGCCTGGATTATTCCTCTATGTTTTTAAAACCATGAAAAGAAAGGGCCTGGATTAATCTAGATAGTTTATTATCACCAAAATTGTTTCTAAATCCAGAAAATACCCAAAAATGTATTGTTTTTTATAGAATATCAAGCTCCTCAAAGTAAGTTTGTGACTAAAAAGTAAACTATTTTTGAACACACAGCACACCCCTACCCCAGAAGACAGTTGGTTGAATACCTGGCCTGGCTTGAATGTTAGACTGCATTGAAAGAGGGAGAAAAATATTGGTCTAATGCAAAATCACATTTAGAAGGAAAGTCTTTTAACGTKACCAGTTTTAGACCAGCTGCTGAAGTTCTGAAGTTTGAATCTGAGCATCTTTGCTTATCTAGTGAAATGCACAACAAAGGCCAAATGTCTCCAAACTTSAAGGGGAGCTTGCCCTTAGTTCTGATATTCAACACAACAGAAAAATACATGTGGAAATAATACAATTGGAAAAACAATAGAGAATTGGGAAGTGATTTTTGGTTTCTCAGGCACAGTCCTTTAAAGATTTATCCAGAGAGCTTCTGCTCATGATGTTGGGAGTGACTCAGGAAAGTCAGAGCGATCAGTCCCATGTGTTAAAGTTGAGCACATGCAGAAGTGTTTGCTAAAACAAGGCCTTAATAACAAAGACTAATAAAAAATAATGCTTTCCCATATATTAGAGAATTCTCCTAGGAACTGTGACTCCCAGGCATCCCTTTTAAATTGCATGATTAACAGTGTGCTTCTAATTACTAACTRATCAAATCAAGTCTTTCTGCATGTAAGTAGGACTCTGGGACTTTTAATAAGGTCTTCACTGCATGATTGCTCTTAGAATAGCAATTAGTTTGGTTTCTACTCCCATTGATAAAAGTGGCAGCAGTGTGGAACAAAACTGTTTGTGTACCCACCAGTTCATAAACGAAGTGAAGTTACTGGGAGGTGACCTTTGATGAGGTGAAGGGGAAGGACTTGAAGGCCTCCAATGAAGAGGTGGGCTTACTTTTACTTTCATGTCATTCTTTGACTTGTCTTTTTTAATGGCAAACCCAGATGTGGTACCTTCTGCTTTTATAAAGCTAAAGGAAGTATTTGCTGCACTGGTGTTATGAACAAGGCAAGAAACTGTGCCAGTGCCATTCAGTGCATGGCTAGTGTAGATGACAAGAGTTACCAAAAATATCCAAATGCTGAGTTTTTCCCTTGCAAAAAGAAACTATAATTCAGGAATATAACTATCACCAATAGACTTTGGACATTTTCCTCTATAGCTCATGTCTTGTGACAGTCCAAYTAATTTAAATCTGCAATGAAAAAACACATTTTGATCTGCAAGGAAAAAACACATTTGGTTTTCTTGTCCTGTGCAGCTGATCTCCCTTGATTGAGAAAAAGACTTGAACGAAACTTTGTTTGTCACATAATTCTTACAAAAAAGCCTCAGATCAACACTCACTCCTCCTTCCCTGTTTGGAAAAAAATATGAGCCACCACAAATCTACCCTGTATTCCCCATTTCACAAATGCTTCCTCATTTTTTTTTTTCCTCATCTTCCTATGACAAATATTCCACAGTAGGCAGATTCCTGACCTGCAATACAGAATGTTGCTAAAAGAAACATTGCTGTCAGATGCCCGCATCAAATCCAATAAGCCATATCCAGCTTCATGTTGACAGTTGCATTTTTTTCCTAATGCATATTTTAGCTTTGCTTGACCATCAACCATATGGCAGGTTTGTCCTGTGGGTAGGTTTATTATTAACAGCTTGCAGCTGGAGGTACAATAACTACATGTAACTGTGACATTGCACTAATTGATCAAGACGTCTCCCAAACAAGATGCAGAAAGTGGCCACAGCAAAGAGCTTCAGATTAATGTTTGGGGAACATTAAGGCAAACAAGCACTTCTRTCATGCACAAAGTATCTTAAAAACTAGGGGTTTCAGTAAAGGGAATTAATTTCAAACAGACGTCTTTTGATGGAAAAAAGACATTATTTAAGCCAAAGTTAAGCCTGCACACCAGAAGCTCAGACAATTAAATCACTGAATCTGCTGGGTGCCTTCAGTCCATACTTTCCCTTCTAACCCTGCTGTCATAGCAGAGGGTGACTGAGGTTTAAGAACAGCATGTGTAACATTAATCCATCACTTCACATTAAGGTCAGAGTGTTAGATTTTTGATGCGAGGGAGAAGAAGCAACCTTATTAGAGATTAGGTAGAAGTTAGCTGGCTACTGTTCAGAGGTAACTAGTAAATAAACTGCAGAATGTGAATATTGCTTGCCTTGTATGTGTCTCCTGGTAAATTTATTTTTCAGATGTTTTTGCCAAGCTTAATTAAGTGATCTTGAAATGAATGGAACAAATGAGATGAATTCAGTGGTTGAGTGTTGTATCTTTGTAAACTGAAGCCGTCAAACTTAAAAAAGCGCTCTCAAGTGTAGAGCACTTGTCAAACAGCCTGCAGACTTCAAGGTTTAAAAGAGAAAGCTCTCCAAACTCCTAATTTAATGAAGAGGTGAGTTGCAGGAATGCAAATTGTGTGTGAGGGAAGAAAATATGATGACTCCATGCAAAGTATCAGATAACTAGCACCAGGCTTCGACTGGAACAAAAACTAAAAGTGCTTTGTTGGCATGTCAAGACAGCAAAGCATATTTTGCAAATTCTTTGTCAGTTGAGCAGATTGGAGAAAGTATGAGCAAAACAGCCTCTCTTGGCACTCTCTTGGTTTAATGCTTGGAGGGAGGTGAACTGTAATCACAGCATGATGAGTCTTTCATGAAGAACATTTTATGTGCTGTGTTTAGGTCTTGCTTCACAAATGCTGGCAAAATAGACTTCAGTTTGCACTTGGTGATCCACTCTTTGCGGGTTCTTGGTGAACACGTTGTGCAAGCAGGGCTTATGGATTGTGCACAAACTGATCCCTGTGAGCAGGCACATGGATATTTCCTTTTGCAGCAGAATGGGTGCATTTTCGTTGCATGGTATCTTTTCCCTTCTCTAGTTATATGATACAATTCTTGTAAACAGCTGGAGGGTGACGGATCTTGTGGGTTGCAATACTCCCTGTGGAGCAATGGGAGAGCCTGAGTTTTGGTATGGGCTTAATCTTTCCTGAAATGAACTTTCTATAAGGAACATCTCAGTTTGAAAGGGTCATCACTGATCTTAACAGAGAGGTATAGCCATAAGAATGCCTGCACTTGGAAGAAGTTTCCAATGCAGTTTATGATTTTTTTATAAAATAGTTCTAAAACTTGTCTGTAGAGGCATCTTCTAAGGGAAGATGAATTACGAACATGCTTAGATTGCACACAGGATGTTTTAGATATTTTATAACTAGAAGAAGCTAGGACAGTAATTCTTTTTTTTTTCATTTTTTTCTTCCTATCAGGAAGTGACTGTGTGATCCAACAGCTGTGAGTCCTTGTTGATTGTGGTCTATGGCTGCTTTGCACCCTTGGATGCCCCACTGGGCCATTGTGCCTGTCTATGCATTGGTAAATATCCAAGACTAATGGCAGATATCTGAGATTCTGTATGCCATTAGTTTGCTAACATCCTGGCATACACTTTTTATCTCTCATAAACTTATACTAGGTTTCTACAATCTTAGCTGCTGAAAAAGTTTTTTCTTTAAAAACAGAGAAAATATTTGACAGGAGGAGATTGATAAATCTCTAATCCATGTAATACCAACTAATAGTATTGGTAAGGAACAGGGCAAGGAAAGTTTTAATGTACTTTTCTCTACAGGAGGAATAAAGTACAATAGCAAGCTTTTTGTGTAAGTATTTTATTTCATTGCTCTGTTTTCACATTGGAAAGGTATATTACTCAGGTTGTGTCATCACCTACTAAAATACCTGCTTGAATTTGTATATTCTGGTGGAAGATTTGCAATGCAAAACCTCATGAAGCTGCAATTTTGCAGGGCAAAAGTTTAACTCCATTGCTGCGCTTGCAAGAGCCTCTGAAACACATGTAGCACTGTATAGATGCAGTCCTCGTTACTGCATCCTCTCAGAAATGTGGGAGTGGACCTTGCTGTCACAGTGCCGTCTAATACAGCCCACAGTGGGTCTCCGAGCACTGGGAGGAGAGCAGAGACTGCCCCTCAGGACCAGGATGAGACGCCAATAATCACTGACAAATTCTGTCCTTTGTACCTGTCTCTGAATGATCCTAATAAGGCTTTTAGTGGATTATCTGGTTTAAGGGGGCATATTAAGTAACTTAGGGGGGAATATGTCATACTGTAGGCTTCTGTTGTGCCTTTCCATAAAGCACAAAAGCTTCAAGGCCAAGTGCAAGTCAGGGGTCTGCGGGATGACCCACACCCAAGACATTCATTTCCCCATGGAGGCTGGAGCGGTGAGAGGGAGCTCCTGCCATCAACTGCCAGTGACACTTCTCCACGCACAGCTTCTGGTGCACCTTTTGCAAGGATTGGCCCCAGAGTATCCAGTGTGTGAGTATATGTGGGCTGGAAATCCCCCTATAATTACCTTCAGTCAGGTGATTATCAAGTGACATAGTTTCCAGTAGGTTTAGCAGAAGTTCATGTTCAGCTCGGTCTTTCTGGCTTGCAGCTGCTTTGGGTTATATTTGATAAGTGGCAATCCAAGTGTCAGGTTTTCTGGGAGGTGGAGTGGAATGACTGTTATCCACAGGTGTTTTCCAAGAAAGTTGTTCCCTCACTGCTAACATACTTTGAGACCCTGCTGCCTGCAGTTTTAGATACCAGTTGAGATATTTTCCAAACTACTTTTAAAATAACAATGCCATTCTTAACTTTTTTCCCTGACATAATAATGGGTAAATTCACTCAGATCTTGTACGGTCAGAGGTGTACCCTAAGATTTCCGCAAATCTTTGGATTTACTTCCGTCGAACTCTCCCAGAATGATGATGAACCTATGCATCTTGAAGGTGTTCCATAGCTGCTGAGAAAAACACGTAGCTTGGCCACCACCTGCTACATGATGTCCCAACCTTGACCATTGCCTCTGACTGTTTCTGATGCCTTAGGAACCTCACTGCAAAGCGGGACTAGGCAGACAAATTCATCTTTACCATAATTGTTGTTTTACTTTTATTGGGCCTTGATATTTGTAGTCCTTCCATGCTGGTGCTTTCCCTCAGCTGATATGAAAGAACAAAACATTCATCTGAAGTCTTATTTCTTTCGGTTTGGGATAATGAGGAACAATTTATCACACTGATCATCTCCAGCAGCCCTCTGGCAGAAACATGCTCGCACCTCTGTAGCTATCAGTGTCAATGTCACAGCTTTGCTTTGAAAGCCTTCAGTGGGATACAGGTGTTCTAGGAAAGAACATTGTTCCTGCAAAGTAACTATGGGCTCGAGAGCAGAGTTTGATAGGAAAGCAAGGTAGTACAACATYATGACACGGCTCCAGGATTTGATTTGTCTTTCCTGCATTCTGTGGCAGGCTAGGTGAGAAGTACAGAGACAGAAGAAACCCTGGAGACAAATTCTACATTTGGAATGTCCCATCCTGGGACATATTCCACTTTTTCCTCCATTTCTCACTTTTCCTGGAGTGTTGCCTGTRGTGACTGCAGTTATTATGGTCAGGGTTTTGTCATCAGCACTGCAGTTGCATCTTCTATACGTTAAATTCCTGTTGTATCTGCAAAGCCATGAAATGTCCACTTMGGGTACTGTATTGACACAGAAACCACTGTCTACCTCTTTACTGAAAAATACTCTGGCACTGAGTAGAGGATGAGTAGAATCTGTAAACTAATGTGGAACAGTCCATGGTGTGACTTCATTAAACTCTACGGGACAGCTTTGAAAATGTTGTAGAAAAGGATTTCATAAATGTTCTATAAAAACAGAATTATTTATCATGAGTGAATAACATGAGAGGTCACAGAGAGATGTCTGAACCTTCAGGTTATAACCAACAAATCCAAATACTGTAGTCTATGTGTTTTTGGTTCCTTGGAACCAATTTCCTCTTGTGCAAGTTACCCCTGCACTTACAGAATGGATACTGTGAGGCAAATGGAGGCTGTACAGGTACCATTATCTAGCACTCAGTTATCAAATAATGGCATCTTCAGAAATCTGGGAATCTGTTTGCAACTGTCGTTGAAGATCTCTGAGGTGAGAGGGAGCTGATGGTTCCTTGGAGTTGCACAAACCCACTGTGTATCAGCACAACTGGACTGCACACAGCATATTATCTAACATATGTAACTTGTTTGTTCCTGGCTTGCTCTTCCTGAGCATCCCGTGAGGTCAAGTTTTATAAAGAAAACTACATAAAATATAATTCACACACACAAATTTTATTTGATTTTCACCCCCTTAATTTAGTGTATTACTCTTTCCCCCTTTTGCCTCTCAAGTAAAAATCTCACTGATTAGGTGTGAATGGATTTTATTTTTAAAGAAACCCTCAAAGCATAGCTAAAGAGCCTTAATAAAAAGATTTCATCAGCTTTGTTACACTAAAAGCAGCCTGTGCTTTGGCCTTTAAATATCAGAGCCAAGTTTGAGAGCTTTAGGAAATTGTGCATAAACAGTCTGGCACGATGCTGTGTAATATGAAGAAGAGAGGACTTCTATGGTTCACTGCAAAAATCACAGATAACAATCACACTCCCTATCACTAGCGTGTTATGACCATATGAAAGATATGCAGATACATAGGAAACCAATATCTGTACTTCCATCTACACATCTGTGCACATACATGCAGCAGGTAGACAATGAATGGTTTGATCCTGCCTAGGTGAACAATTTGTATTTGGCTACATTGGAAATACTATTTAAGGTATGGGATTGGTGCCAAGAGTTATGTATAAGTGCTTTCAAGACCTTCGCAGAGCAGAAAATAGCAAGCAAAATAACCTATGCTCCTTACAGAGAAGGGGCCATGAGGCAAAGTCCTGTCTGCTTGTGGTTAAATCTGCCACTGCTGCTATTACTACTATTATTTTTCGGAAAGGCTAAGCATGACTAAAACCTGAGTGTCACAAAGTTAAGATGCATAAGGACCAATTATGCAATGATCCTTTCAACCAGAAAAAAACACCTCCAAATTTTTTGGAGGCTTGAGGGGTTTTCTGGTGGGTTTTTTCTTGGTTGGCTTTTTTTTTGTGAAATTTTTAAAGCAAAGGAAATATCTCTCTAATTATTTGATTTACCTTGAGGCATTTGACTTTTCCTTATATGATGGGGTCACAGGCTTTTTCTTAAAAAAAATATATAAAATAAATGGTGAGTAGTTGAGGGAAAAATTGCTTTGTGTACAGTCCATTAAGTTCTGCGGGCACTGAGCACACACCCATTCTCCTTACACAAACAGAAGAACTTTTATGCCATATCAGACTGGCCCAGCCTAGAACTTACGGCAACAGTGAGTCTTTCAACCGCTTGTGTGATTTAATGCAAAATGGCCTTTAAAAAAATATACACTTTCCCCCTCCCTTTTCCTTCTCAGGATTCTGCCCCTTTTTTACATTTCACCACTGTGCTGTTATGCATCCCACCTCCCACCAGCAACACCAACCCCTCCATGCAAGTGACTAATGAAAATCCCAGACTCCTTCCTTAGTGGTTATCAGATTCATATTTCTTTGGGTTAGACTATTATTCTAAACTTAAAAATTCAGCGTCAAGCTTTGCTTCTGGGTATTTTGCTGGCAGTTTTATAGCCTGACCAAACTTTACATTGGATAGTGTTTTGGTTGGCTGCCATATTGATCCTGGCTGTTAATCAGGATTTTTGTTGTTTTGGAGTAGGGGCAAGGTGGAAGGAGTGGTTATGGTTTTGCTCTGTTAACAGAAGTGGCCATGTTTACTGTCAGGAGCAAGTGTCTGTACTTTGTAACTACAAATTCCTTAATGACGTGTTACATTTCAAAGTGGAGTTGGACTTGGGGGTGAAACCTAAACTGATAAACAAGAGCCACCCCCCTGCCCCCACCTCTAGTCTCCTACAAGCTATTTTTAATGATGCTATTATTTATTCCCAAACAATGTTTTTCTATGCTTTTAATAGTAAAGCAGAAAAAAGATTAATTTATTTTCTATATGTGTGGGTTTGCTGGATGAATTTCTAACTAGTTGTAGACTGGAGCAATTCCAGGTCTAAGTTTATTAGTCAACGAATAAARCAATGGCATCAATTTAAAGAGAAGCCCTCCTACCGAACATAAATACATGTTTTTGAGGGGAATAGGGAAAGCCTTTCCTAAATTTCCTGTTCTGCAGTAACCTGCTTTCCTGCGGCTTCATGAAGCAGCACTGCACACTCTTTCTTCCCCAGCTATTAGTTGAATAAAGAAATATTTGATTAATCACACTGCCCTTTTCTTCTGACCCCAAGGAAGGCCACCCTGCCTCTGTCCTTCAGTTCCCAGACTTTTGTCCCACACCTTCTGTGTGCTGAGTGAGGATCTTCACCATATCAGGAACTTCCAGTGGCAGAAGGAGAGGCAGAGAGGCCGGAAAGGCCAAACATGCAGCTCCCAGGAAGCCATCCCAGTGCACACCCTAGTGCAGAGACCTGGATGCATTGGCGTATGGGGTGTACTAGGGTGTTTTTTTTGTCTACCTCACTGCCCTTTAACAGGGCTTCTGTGTGCATCCTCCACAGAGCTCACTCAGGGCTTCCCAGTAGTGCAGGTAATTGCGGGTTTTGCCATGTTGAGGAGAAGGAACTGGGAGGAGGCAGGGAAGCAGCAGAACTGGGGCAGAGGTCCCAAGGTGGAGGTCTCAGCCATGCTGAGAAATCAGGAGAGATGTGGGGGGATAATTTCTTTTCCTGGCAAGTGAATGGTCCCCTTCTCCTGTGGTCCTGGCCATAACCACTTAGCCAATGCTCCCAATCCCTTCCTGCTCTTCCAGCACCTGCCATATGTGAATCCTGCAGGGAAACAAGAGCCATTTTATCAGGTATCCTCGGTTTCAGCTGCAGCTATAGTCAGTCCTGGCCCCTGCCAGGTTTCTATAAAATTTACAGCATATAAATGCCTCTCTTCACTTCAGTTGCCATGCTGTTCTTCTTGAGGACCCTCCTAACTCTTCACCATGCCAGGTAAAAAGGTGCATTGGATGCACCTCGGTCCAATTCCAATGAATTACATCTTGCAGCCCTGAGAAGAGCAACCAGCTGGCGACCACCACCTGCACAACCGAGGCCCCAGGACTGCAGGGGGGAGGGATGGTTCCAGCCCCACCAGGTCCCACATGGCTGGACACAGCCTCTGCAGTTGCTCCTATGTCAATAGGATTCCCCTGTCACCCTGAGCCAAGTCTCTCTGTGCAGCTGGAAGGGAAGGCAAATGGCAGCATGGGGCAGCAGAAGGGAAGAAGGCTTTGTGAGGAGGTGCTTCAGAAAAACCCAGAGGATTTTGCCATGTGGTTGAACAGGACAACTATTCCGCTTCTGCCCTCATTTTTAGTTTGCTTTGCATCAGATGGTGAAACACAGACTCTTGCCTGGGCTGCTCATTTGTAAGAGCCCAATAACTGGCACACAACTCACTTCCCTCCTTCCCAGACCGCGGTCAAGCAACATCCCTTTTTACAGAATAATTTAGTGCCTGTAGGTCAACCCTAAGCCTGACCCGAACTGACCACCTCGAGGTGTTTATATTTTCAATCCCAGGCATCTTAGTAATGGCTCTCTGGCAGGCTGTGGCTTGCTTCAGGGGGACTGCTCTTCACATAGGATTGGGCAAATGATGAACCACCATTTGTGTGATGTCCATCTTCATTTCAGCTATTTAATCACAAGTGGCTGGGCTTCCATCTGTTCAAGCTAGATAATGGCAAAAGCCTGAAACATAAACTCCCTTCTCCCACCTTCTTACCAGAATTATTCCTATAAGTGACTCAGTGGTTTAGGAAAGGAAACATTTCTCTTCATTAGTAGTAATTTGTTGTTGAATATGAATTCATGAAATAATTAGGAAAACTCACTAATCTGGGTTAAAGAAATGTTTCATTTATTATCTGTACCAATTACTAAGGCAATAAAATATCGATGGAAGAAAAAAAAAGAATACTTGATTTCATAGGTAAGTGCAGACRAATATTTATATAAAACCTGTGAAACATCAGTTATTGCTTGGACAGCTTGCAAATTCCAGGACTTCATTCCTTCACTGCAACAAAAATTCCTGAATTTCAGTAGTGTTTTCCAAGGGATATTTTTCACTTGTGTTTGCTTGGCTACAGTAGGATTAAAAATCTCATTTATCCACTCTCATACTCAAAGCTAATAGTTATATTAGAAATCAGCTCCCCAATATGGAAGTACTTCCTCTTAAGTGACATTTAGAAAAGGGCAGATATCCAGGAATGCAATGTTATCCTTCTGAACTCATCCTGTTAACTTTATAGGGAATTTTGCCTTTGACTCTTTGAGACTCAATAGGGCCTTTCACTTATGAAAGCCAAGGACTGATATGAGATCAGACAGAGTCATAAGAAACCAAACCTTCTTGTCACCCTCCCCTTTGCAAATTTCGTGTAACTCCACATAGAATTACCAGGCTGCTGATAATATTCACATTCTGACTCCTAATAAAACCCTGACTSTCTACTTTATTTTAATTATTCTTGATCCCTTAAATGTAAAATCCCTTTTCCAAATGTTCATTTAAGTGGCTACTATTAAGTCTTTATCAGTTCTGAGCATTTCAGCCTCTTGTACACAGAAATTTCTCGATCTGACAGAGTAAGAAATGCATTTACATGGCCTAAGCTCTTARATTGTCCCTTTCAATTAATGCCCCATCATGGAGCAATCTGGAAACCATTACTCAGTAACTCTTCATTATAATTGCTTGCAGCTGAATATCCAGGCCTTGGTAATATAAGAATAAAAGAAAACTCAGTTAGTAACAAGTGCAATTGATTCCATTCAGAATTCCCCTGGTGCTTTGCCATGTTTGGCCTGCATGAGAGGAAACAAGAGGATTTTTTTCACTTTTTCGTTTTTTTTTTTCTTTCAGGGCCAGGAAATGAATTGGCAGACAGAAGATGGTCTGTGTGCTGCTTGCCTTCATTTCTCAGCTGGTCCTTGTTAAAAATGAGACGGTGGGGCTCCTACTTTTTTTTTTTTTTTAAGTAGAGGGCTTTTCTGCTAACAGATAAAACTACAATACCTCAATTTGCTGCATGCTAACAGCAACCAGAAACACTCACCTCCTGCACTTTTCATAATCAGAAAAATTTTCTTCAATTAATTCCAGGATTCCTTGCTAGAGGAATTGTTTTCCTCCTTGATCCCAACTTTATGAATACTCAAGCAACTCTAAAATTGAAACTCTACTGTCTTCCTCTCCCCCCACAATCTGCCAACACCCGAACAAAAACATGGGGGTCAGCTGGGCCTAAATATACACTCACCTTGTCCACTCGCGGAGGTGAGACCGAGGGCCATAAACCAGGAGTGAAACTTCACACTAGGAAGCATTACCTTTGGAAGAAGTCAAGTGGTTCCTTTCAGATAACRTCCTGGCTTTCAGAAATGCCATACCGACATTTTACAGAGTGCCCTCTCCCAGGGCAGGTTGTTTCCCATCAGCTTATCAGACCCAAGCATCCAGACCCCGCACTTCCTCAGCCACAGTTACTCCACAGATAACAAACCCTAGCAGCCATAGCAATGCCAGAAACCATGAAGACAGAGTATCTTTCTAAATATGAGAAACAGTAAAGAGGATCAGTAACAATTCCTGAGTCTCCAGGCCACAGCAAAGTGGTTTAACAGCTGTGCAGTGTGGTGGAGTAGTTCAGCTCTGGTGCTTTACTTTTGTTTGACAGTGATGCTTCAGGTCCAGTCAGGACTAGAAGTTTCCAGAAACCTGTCCACAGGGCTGTGTTTTCCCCACAGTAACATCCAGCAATGATGATGGGGTTGCTGGTAGGAGATTCCACCTACTGCTCCAGGCAGAAAGAACTGGTATTTGGAGTACCTCATCCCCATGACTGTGTTTTGGTGTTGGGAGCTACTTCTTCCATAGTGATCTCACATGATGGATATTGGACTGGTTCTGGTCTATCTGAGAGGTATAGATTTCCCAAATGGGCCTCTGGGAGGTGGCCTCTAGGGACCGACGGTGACATGCCTGGAGCAGATGCTCCGTATTCATGCTGCCAACTGGGCTGGTGGGTGATGAGCAGCAGAGCAGCAACACCCCCCCAGAGCACAGGGAAAGACGGATGGTGCTGCAGGGCGAGAGCTGATGCTGTGGTACCACCCAGCAGCAAACAGTGCTAACAGATGGTTGTTGCCTTTGCACTGGCAGCTGCCAGAACCATTTTAGACATGGGGGCAGCATCAACGATAAAGCAAGGCAGCCAAAAATGGTCTCCATCTGACTCCCCAAGCAGCCACTGAAGAGAAGCCACAAATTCTCACCTCTGGTAAAGCAGATGGAAAATACAATTTTTACAGTTTTTCATTTAAAAAAACAATTAAACAATCATTTCATCTTTTCTCTTTAAAATGCTTGCAGAAAACCAAAGGGATTTTATTCACAGCAGGGAAACTGCCTTTTCATTCTGGAAAGATCTTTTGCTAAGATGTTGGCAAAACTGTAAAATACAGGTTTATTTTCTTTTTTTTCCCTTCCCCTTGTTTTGAACAGTTGCATGGAAATTAATTGTTTTCCTTGACAAGTAAAAGTATTATTTTTTTCTGTTATGGACTTTACTGCTGCTGTAGGCCTGACAAATCAGTGTTATGATTCACACAGGTTTTTTTGGATGCTTCTTCAAGAGTATTGACAGTTAGATAGATGGGCTAATTTGGGAATGGACTTTCCTGGAAATCCTTTGGACTCTGTGAGGCTCAAAGCACACCTCAGAAGCTTCCCATCTACACAGCAGGATCTAAACCTAATTCCTCCCTACAGCTATATTGTACTTCTCAGTACTTCACTGAGGTATGGTATGCAGGTCTGTACCTGGAAAAAACCCTATGACTTGAGGGGGAGATCCAACCCCATGACACTATGCAGAATCTACTCAAGGTTGTGCTCTCTGTGACTTCATTTTGGTGGTATGGCTGTGGTTAATCTGTCTCACTTACTGTGATTTCTAAGTATAAGAGACCCTCGAGGGGGAAAAAAGGTATCTCTATTTCCATTTCTAGGAGAGGCTGTAAAGTTAACACCCTGATGYGTAAGAGTTAAGGGGGTAACAACACAGAGGAACCAACCTGTTCCTGATGGGAGTTTTCCAAGCAAAAGATTCTGATGCCTAAGGATGCAGAGACATCAGAGGTGCTAGATGAGTCTGACACGGACTACCCGGTCAAATACACAGGCTCAAAAATATCTCATTTCCTCTGTGAATTTCACCAGGAAGCTGAGAACTATGCACCTGAGCAATATTTGTAGGACTGGTTTCTAATGAAGTGTAAATCAAACCCATGTCACCCTCTCTACTATAAAAGCTGTAGCCTGATAATTTTTGTTTCCATAAAAGCCATACAAGATAAAATTACTCTAGAAATAGTGCCTATAAACAAAAGCAATGTTAGGGTTAACCATAAACATCAAATCACTCCCAAAACATCACTGACTGTAATCTTTGGTGGTTTCATACATCATCTTGAGCCATGCTGGAATAAAATGTTCTCCCTCAGAGCCAGTTTATTATCTGCTCCAGGGGTAGGTTGCACAGGGTCTGCCCTTCATGTACTTGCATCCTTACACAAAACCTCCATTTTGTAATCACATTGCTACTGGGGATGAATAAGGTATGTTTTACCACTGCCATCAGCTCTATGGAAGTGGCTGGGCTTCCAGAGAGCAAAAAAGCAGCATTTCCCAGACAAAACCCTTTGCTGTAAGCTGTTGCTGTAGAGGCTCCTTCTGCCTGCTCACAGACACACTGATGATACCCCTGATCATGTAATGCCACACTATACACCCTCTTCCGGCTCCTCCCTGAGTTCACCCCATGCAACTGCTGCATGTGTGACTCTTCCGTACCAACTCCTGTCTTGAGCAGGAGGCTTGCTTGGACGATCTCATCCCATAATTTTTGTTGTCTTTTTTTTCTCAGTGTTGCACGTATCTATTTATCTGTCATTGTTTTGTGAGAGCTGGAAGAAAGAAATAAAAATACATTCAGCTGGGGGCAAGTTTGAAGCTACATTCTTAAGTGTTGCAGTCCAAGATAAAGGAAAGTCTTTGAGGCTGTCATGTTTTTTTTATCACCACTTTATTCATGCTGTGTTCTTATCACCTCCTAGGTCTTCAATTTTTGTGACTCAGCATAGGTCTCCTAAAGGGGTTTTGAAGCTCCACTGGATATCACCAGCTGAACTTTGGCCAGAATATCTAAAACCTCTAAATTACTAACAGGTCTTTGGTGAGAGTGGTGGCCTTATCAACAGGACATTACTTCTTTGCAACAAAGGAGAGAGACTATGACTTTGGATGCCTTGGAAGGAGACCAGTTCTGTTATTTTTCAGTTATTTTCCTCAGCATTTTACACTCAGGAGATATGTGGCAGCAAATTCCCAAATGGAATTCTCCAGGCAGAACAGTTAAAATTTTGGGAAGGATAAAATGTCTTGTTTGACACTCCTGGGGATGGAGTCAAACTCTTGTTTGAAAATGTTAATTTTGTTTTTTAAATAAACAGCTCTTTCTAATGACATTGAAAAAAAAATTGGTACTTTTTACATTCCTCTCCCAATCTGATTGTTAACACAACCTAAATAGGAAATATCCCTAAAGTTTCAGCTCATCCCTTTGACTGGCTATCCAAAAGCTCGAATTTGTATCCTAATCTGAAGCAACCCAACTCACCTCTCTTGAGACTGGGAAATCGGATCAGATATCTTGGAGAGGTCAGAAGCCTTATGCACAACAAATGCGAATGTACAACATAGATGTCCATAAGACTACTTCTGAGGTCAAAGCCGATAAAAATACCTTTCCTCTTGTTATTTGCACAGCTCTATTGACTTTGGTCAGAAGTAGCCAGTGCAGAAATATCTGTTTATTAGATTGGCCCATTGTTTTTGATCATCTCCCCTCCCAGTGACAATCCCTAACCACAGTAACAGTGCCATGGAAGAGCTCCGTTAACTCAGGTCATCGAAGCTTGAACCTTCTGAAAACGACTTGTCTCAATCTCCTCTTGCTGCAGGATCTGTGAGAGTTTGGACACTGCTAGTTTATTGCACGAGAATGATAATTGGTTTGTTTTACCGTTTGCTTGGAACAGTTTGGTACAGTCTCTGAGCAGGAGCTCAGAGGTATCTTGTCTTTCCACTCCCTCCATCTGTCCCCAGCAGTAGCAACTTTGTGTGTCAGAGGCCACGGCTCAAAATCTTCCTCTTGTATTTGTATAAATTATCTTGAAAAGCAATAGAGCTTTTATGCATGTGATTAAGAGAGATCCTGTAACTCAGCATTTACCCTTCTTTCCTGGGTCCTAAGCACGCAGCTGCCAGACTGAAAGATATGTTCCCAAATTTTGCATGAAAGCCTTATCCACAGTTACTGCATGTAAATAGACTACCTCCCATTTTCTTCCCAATTCTGCAAATGTCACCAAAATCCTTGTGAAATGCTAGCTCTTTCGTTTGAAATTCCTTTTCTTTTCCTAAAAGAAGCCTGAAAAAATTATTTTCTTGAATGCAGAACATTTTCTCATTAGTTGAGGAAAGAAATATTTTTCATTCTGGGTCTAAAAGAAACAAATTCTCTCTTTACAGTTCAGCCACCAATTTAAAAACAATTGATGATTTGCACAGCTCTTGTGAAAACCATGCCCTCTGCAGCAGCTTGTGACAATTTCCATGACAATACTGTACATTAATATGCTTTATGGGTACAGCCTCACACTGCAATGTAGGACACTTTTACAATGATCCCTGACTACATCACATGTGGCTGTAGCAAACAATGAATCTAATGCTGCACTTGTAAAAGATTTATGATTCAGAGAGCAGAAGATAAATGATTCCAGTCCCTGGATGCTTTAAGAGTAAGTTCCTTCAGCTCATATGGTTAAAATTGATCTTTCCATTGTCTCTTGTATGGAATGACCAAAACTAATGATGTTAGGTAATCAATATGAAAAGCTGTGCATAAAGAATTAAACCAAGAAATAATGGATTGCTGTGTCAAAGGCCCCCAGACAGTAAGAAATCAGTGCTGACTGGACACGTCAAAAAGACATCCAGACCTTTGGGTATTTCACTTCAGCCTGTGCCCACACCTAGAACAAAGGAGCCCCTTTTATTCAGAAACAAAAACATGAAGGAAAGCAAGCCAAAAATAACACTGCATTATCACACATATGGCCTTCCTATAACCTGCAACCTTTGAGAGTTATCAGCACTCAGATAACCTGCAAAAGAGCAGAGGGAGGACTCAAAGGCCAAGGAAGGGAAAGGAAGATAGAATAAAAATCATCTGTATATTATCTGCATCCTGGAGTCTGCTCAGTGCCTCAATCTCTCCAGGCTTTCTTCATTTGTTTTGTAGAGTCCTTGGATAATACATGTGAAAATAAAGTAGTAGAATTCTAATTAGTAAGATCCATGAAATCTGGTTTTCAGTGTCTCTGTAGTTTGTGTTTGAAGTCTTTGCTGTCCAAGAAGTTAAGAGGTTTTTCTCTAGCTATGGTTGGGGAATTCATAGTAGTGCTCTCCTTGTGGATTTGCTAATGTCTAGTGCCTGTGAGTTTGCGTGGGCACTTGGCAATCTTTCTGCCAGCACTGGGATCTGTCTCCTCTACACGGCTGACTATTTAATGAAATTTGCAGAACTTCACATCTTTGAGACCCCTACAGCTCTGTCGAATTTAGTTAAAATCAGTCACTAAGTTCATGGAGCGAGAGCAGAGAGAAGGTGCTGACACATGGACACTCTGGTAATGTGCATCATTGCACAGATGTCATTTTCTTAGGAAATCAGAGAACAGTTGCTAAGTAGGAGCCCTTCTTTGGGGATTTAAAAACAGCTATAGCGATGTTCCTTGGACAAGGCTTGAAGGGCACGTTTGAGAGCACATTGGTCGGAGCCTGCCTTGTGCAGCACAGTGCTAACCCGCACAGTAACTACAGCTAGCGATAGCAAAGCTCATGGACAGACAGCCTTGTCTCTGTCTGCTCTTCTTCCCATCAAAAATGATGCTCACTGCAGAGAAATGGCTCATTTCTGCTCTGAAATATGCAGAAGTATGATACTGTTCTGTGCTCACTGGTTGCTGTTACATAGCTCTTGCTGTTTATTCTCCCTAAGTTCTTCACACATCATGTCACTCTCTGGACTTCTTTTCTTTTCTTTTCTTTTCCTTTCCTTTTCTTTTCCTTTCCTTTTCCTTTCCTTTTCTTTTCCTTTCCTTTTTTCTTTTTCTTTTCTTTTCTTTTCTTTTCTTTTCTTTTCTTTTCTTTTCTTTTCTTTTCTTTTCTTTTCTTTTCACTGCTCTCCCCACACTTCTGAAACAAGGATTTTCTGTTGCATCTGTTCAAAGTCATCTGACAAGGCTCGGTCTTGAAGTAGAGTGGGACTGAAGTTACTGAGCGATTCTCCACTTCTACCTCTGTCTGGCTGGAGAGACAAAGATGGGAAAAAGGAGGGAAAGCTGGGATGTAGAATCATTTTTGAAAATGTTTCTTTTCTCCTTTGAGTATTAGAGTGAGAAAAAGTTTTAGTTTCCACTTGAATCTTCCAGGCAGTATTTACACTGATGTCTCCCATGAGCCTCATCTGTTCCTAACATCCAGACATAACAGGTATAAGCAGAGCCTTGGAGATGAGCTGGCACAGTCTCTACCAGAAGGACTATGCATTTCTGTGGATGACAATTTGGCTTCATGCATGCTAAAGAATATATGATTCTGTTCCCGAACTGTTACACCAAGGAGATAGGCTGAGCCCCGTGCCTGGCTCCTTAGGTCTGGATCCCCACGTGTCACTGAAAGACCCATATATCCCTGAATTTCAAGGACTCACAACTTGCTTTTGTGAATTCTCAGAACAGGAACCACTCAAGGCCGTTCCAGAAGATGGAGTAACTAACTTCTAGGATATTTCAACTCCAAGAACTTCACCTAGGGACCCTGTCAATGGCAAGCTCAGCACCTAATGCTGACTACTAATTTGGGTAGTTGATATGCAGCTAACCTTCAGATATGGTTTAAAACCATGAAGGCAGGGAGTAGTATGTTGCAGAAGTTGTATTTCTATGAGGACTATCTTGCTCCTGGGATGCACAGGTGCATTATAAAGCAGCCTGCTTCTGGAGTTTGCTGCCTGCAGACCATCCACCCCTCCAAGGTGGGGATGAATCTTGGGATTCCCCCCCTTCTGTGTCTCCAATAGCATCTCTTTTCTGCCATATGGATAACTGAGGGATGCCCACTGATATCAGAGGGAATAGTCCCACTCAAGCAGCAGGAGAYAGGAGAGAAGCAGTAATACCTTTGGGTCTCAGCACAAAGTAAAAGCTGAAAAATCAAGGTGTTGGGGCCTTTAGCCTGGATGCTATGGACTGTGCTGGTCCCTCTGAGGTCCTGGGTTTTGCTGCCAGCAAGACCTACACCCAAATGCACCCATCACCCATTCATCAAGAAAGACTTCAATTCTTTATCTTCTACCTCGATGCTCTTTTCCCCCCTCCCTATATCCCATTATATTGATTTTAGCCCCAGTCTTGCTCCATTTAACCCAGTGTTAGAGGTCCAGACCTTAAATATTTATTTACTTAATGTAGCCAAATGCAGCCAATAGCAATTAAAGGCCTGACCTCTAACACCCTGCTGAAGCAGCTGGCCAAAGTTAGAGGTTCATCATCACACGAGAAATCTGAGGTAATTAGACCCCCTTCAGSCCCTGCTTCCCTGCCCCCTGCCCCAAATACTCTGTAAAATAATACCATGGCACTAAATTAGAGCTCATTACCTACTGAGTCACTCGATCCAGACCTCCCTTACATAGTAATGAGTACTGATTTATTGTGATCATTATTTGGGCATTACAGGTCACTAAATAACATGCTCTGCCCACACATGTCTTCTGAGCTAATAAATATCCTTATAGGAAATATTTTTGAGTGAACTAGCCTTCAGGTTGGTTCAGTAACTTAAGTCACATTAATTTTCTTAATGCATGTAGTGCTTTGATAGGAAAGCCACAGGGATGGAGGCAGAAAAGGAGGCACAGAAAAATCCCCAAACACAGCTTTTCTCAAGCCGAGGTTTCTGGATGGAAACTGGGGAAGTGGTGCAGAGCGAGGTCAGTGGGAAAGATCAGAAACAACCTTAGAAAATGTATATTTTAAATCAACCAACCCCCCAAGGCTTGATCCAAAGTTCAGTGAAGTAATGGAAAGATTCCCATTGAGCTTAATGGACCTTGGACCACATCCAGGTGTGCCTGTGAGTATAAGGGTACATGCATCACTTGTGTACACACATACACTACTATGTATTTCTTAAAAACTTCAGAGCAAATTAAAATAGTTCAAAAATGTTTTTCTGGGAACCAAGTGACATGGAATTTTACACCGTTTCCCTTGCTTATGTAGCTGTGGTACAAAACTGGGGAAGATTCAAGTTTGTCAGAGCTGAAACGATATTGTTTGTTATATTTATCTAAGGTAAAATCTTCAAAGGACCCATCAATTTCAGTTAGAAGGTGAACAAGTAAGTCCATGGATATTTCTGTAAAATGCATGTATGTATTGCCAAAAGAGACAACAATGGAAGACTAAAATAGGAGAAAAAAAAAGAAGATTCAGAAGATTCATGACTCAAGAAAGATTAAGAAGAAAGGGATTAAAACCCCACTCCACTAGCCATCACACAGAATGTTTTATTGGCTTACTCCTAGCAAATCTTATAATACATTTTCATTATTTATAGAAATAATTCTGGATTAGTTTGCCATAAAAAATTGGGCTGGACTCTTTTAAAAATTACAGAAATTAGATGAAATCAGGCTCTTTGAATTATCCATGAGCATTGGGTTAATATAATCAATACTTCAGCCATTACAGGTTGATGTTACATCTCAAGACAATTTTCTAACTTAATAAGATTAGAAATAATAAACTGGTATTATTTCTTTGCGAATTGGGGCCTCTGACCTAGTAATTTAATGGCTTCATTATTACAGCCATGGAATGTAGAAAGACCCAGCATGCTCCCTATTATCACAACCGTGCTTTGTCCAAATTATGTGACTTTTGAAAAAGCAAAATAAAAACTTACCAAACAATTTCAAAGGGCTGCAGTGGACATTTTTCAATAGACATGGTACAATATGCCAAATCATGCTTGTGATTTTATTTTCGGTCCATTGCACTGTAATAGTACAGTGTAGATGCTTTCACATTTAAAAATAATGAAAAAGAGCTTCCTTTACGTATTTTTGGAAAGACAATATTAGCAAAGCTTTCAGTGCTTTGTGCTCCTGCTGGTTTTTTGGTGGCTGCTACTCAGACATTTTTGCTTTGCAATAGGGAAACAAAAATAGTCTCTTGGTCATAGAAATAGGGGTCCAAGTCTGGCTTTTCCACAGACCTCTTCACCTCCATGGTTGAATGTAAGTCCTGTGGAGGTCAGGACAAACAACACTCCTGGTGCCAGTACATCCAGGATTTCACTCTTCCATCAGTTTCTGATCTGAGGAGAGGCAACTTGGTAGGGAATTTCCTTTCCCCTGCTATGCAACAGTTTTGTCTATTAATGTATCAAGTCCAGAATGGAGATTTCCATTTGCCACATGCAGCTCCAAGCACCAGAGACCGACCCCGCCTAATGCCTTGCTGAGATGCAAATAATAGCTGTGGCAAGCCTCATGCGGTGATACATGGGGAAATGCACCCAGAGTGTCTTTTATGTCCTGCCATTCTGAAATTTAGATGAAAACACCAATATTTCAGCAGTCTGATAGGAAATGTGTAGGAAACCCATGCATATGGTGGTGTGCACAAGAGAAATGTCACCCCAAAGGGCACAAAGGCTTCAAAGAGTCACCCACATTGGGGAACAGGGCACTCACAGGGGCTAAAGCTGATTGGGGGATGCAGGACATACAGCAGGGTATAGCTCTTTCTCAGCAACAACATTCAGAAGATGAAATCCTTGTTTTAGATTCCCTGTTCCCCTCCCTGTGCAAGACACACTTCAGTTCTACCTGCTAGAAAATAGTCCTGCTTTAGCATACATCTGCAGTGCAGAGATGCAGGCAAAYGGCATCTATTTTGCTCCTTATCTTCTCCCTGCACCATTTCTAACTCACAGCAGTTTAGAAAAATAGAAGGGCTTATTCAGAAGGATGCTAATTCAGTTATCTCTACCTGTAAGAGACCCCCGTGCGGTCATTTCCAAGTCTCTGGGCTGAGCTCATTTAGATACACACATCTGTTATAGCAAATGTTTTGTAAGCCTTAAAGGAAACATAACCCAGGATGATAAAACATCAAGGAAAACAGGACACCCAGCCAAACAGTCACCCCTCTGAATTTCTSCTTGAGAGATGGCTGCTGTTGGATGCACTCACATTTCTCTTCCTAAGCATCCATTTTTAATTGGCAAGAGCAAGGGAATGAGAATCAGGATGCACTGAACACAGTGTTTTTATCACTATTTAGGAATGAGGGAGACTTCTCTGAACTCTTTCAAAGTGAATGGAAAAAGAGCTATGACAAATTTACCTGTCTTTCAGAGTTAAGGCTGTAGCCTTTCAGTATTTGCACTGAAATAGTCTAATTTGGCTTAATTTTAAGACACTAGTCACAGAATGGCACACACATGATGGATCCATCATGCTTCCAAAAGACTGCATTATTCTAATTCCACAAGTGGAAAAATTGAGTCCTGGTGGGGTTTGCTCAGGAACCCCTGAGACTGCATCTGTCAGGGGAGCAGAGAAATGTAGCATTCCTGTGTCTCGGCAGGGAGAGCTGATGCACATGCTTCCCATTTCACTCTGTGCAATCGCAGGCCAGCTGGTCTTTGATGTCCTTCACTAAGGAAAGGTATCATGGGTCAGGAGGGGCTAGTGGTTTCAGATATGTCATGAGAAGACCTTGACTGACAGTGCTTTTGCTCAGCCACATAATCACTTGATTACTTTTTGTCTTTGCTTTTAACAGAGAAAAATTATTGTGTTGTTGCAATAAAAGAGCACTTTGATGGTGAAAGCACTTTTTTCAGTAGCCAGGCAATCATAAGATATATGTGTATATAAATACATTCTTATACATTGAAAAAATATTTGCTTTCAGCATGGAATTAACCCTAAGATAGGAGGCATTTATACGACCTGTGGTACCACTGTCAGCTTTGTGGAAACACAATTTTCTGTCTCCTACAAATGTGTTGGCACTTTTTACGACACTGTATATTTCCAGTCACCCTGCATGCATAACCTGCGCCCATTTAGGAGCATGGGGCTGGAATAAAAAGCCACAGACGCTGCAAGCTCAGAGCAGTGACAGGGTATTTTGCCTGCGACACACACTTTAGGCAGCACACACAATGCCGCCTCCTTGAGCAACCACGACCAGCCTCTGGTTAACGTCTCTGAAACAGCCTGTTAAGACTGTTACTACAAATTAGAGTCTGGATCATTCTAAAACGAAAATAGACTTCTTTCATCTTCCAGATGGCTGTCTGATTGGGAACTGGGCAGGATCACATTTCAGGTTGTGACTTAATGATTCAGGACAATATTTATGGTTATTACCTGACAGAGGGCAGTGAGGAAAATTAAAGCACAGACCCATGCTTCATTTATGACAAAAAACAAATTCATGACAGTTCTGTATATTAGAGGTGGCATCTTTTGCTCGGGGCAAAGTCCGAGCATAGCTCTGCATCTGAGCCAGACCTGCCAGGGGCTGCTGCGAGAGCCTGGCCAGGACGGCTGCACCGTCCCCGCTTTGATATATGTGCTATCGTCAGAAACAATCTGCTGCTTCCCTTGGAGGGGATCTTAGGCAGGCAAGATACAAATATGAGTGAGAGCTTTCAGAAGGGAAAAATAACATAATTATACAGTGTATTTGCTTGATGGCTGCAGTTGCCTGAAATACTGTTCTTTGGGGCATGTTTTTGACATAATTATTGCCACAGGATGATCCCTTCTGGAGAAAACATGCTGTAATTATGCATGCCAGTTGTAGATATGATTCTGCATGTGATTTTGCCTGCAAAAGATGCTCCTTGTGATACCAGCTGGTGGGGGTGCAGGGCATTTTGAAGAAAGGGGCAATGGTGTTCAGCTAAATCAAATTGAAGCCGCAGCTCTGCTGGCTSTTTCCTCAAGGAAAGAAATTTATTAATGTTCTTCTCCCAGTTAATCCTTTGCTTCGCATATGAAACAAACTAGCACTTTTTTTTATTGTCAGCTGCTAAAAAAATAAATAGCCCTTATGAAAATGACTGCAACCTACAGCTTTGGGCTCCCTGTAAACTGTCTTTGGACTGCAGAATTTCTTAATGAAACAAACAATTTAGAGAGACGAGAGTTAGCTGTTGAAAAAAATTTGGGAAGATGGCTATCCTTCCCATTGCTTAAGCTTATTTTATCCCTGAGCTAAAATAAGCTCTTTAAATTTGCAGATAGTGATACAAGGAATATTGTTTCAATTAAGAGTATCTTATTTTAGGGAAGAATATTCTGTCCACATCTGTTAAACATTACTCCAAATCAATCAAAATATTTATTATGTAAGAAATATTTTTCCCAGGGGAGTGGTGCTTCTCAGTTATTCTTGGAGACGGACCTTTCTTTTCCTCCTTTTGCCACCTTCTGCTGTGCCCTCACCCTGACAAATGGCACATCCATCAGCACCCAGCCACACCAAAAAGTCCCTGACTGCCTTCTTCCCCAGCTCAGTTCTGATCCTTCTTGTGGCAGTCCTTTAGCAGACCACCAGGCAAATCTGCTCATTGATGTTTACCGCTAGCTATTTTGATTTATGCTGGGATTTGCAGAGCAGCCCCAGGGAGAGAAAACCATGGGGTGTGAGGTATTCAAATCCCCTTGTGCAGCACAGAAATATTAGTCAAGACCTTCCAGAGAAAAGGCCAAATTGTGAATGTGTTTGGTTTTGTTTAGTAGAATGAGTTTTTATCCTGTTAAAAAAAAACAAAATAGCTTCAGCATTGAAAAAATGAGGACAGTTTATCAGTTTCATTCTGAGTTTTCAACCACTCCTGTGGTCATAAGGTAACATGCTTGGGTCAGCTTTTACCTGCATTTCAACTGGATCAGGCTTATTGTGAGGGACTGTGAGGTTCTGAGCAAGGTCCTTGACAAAACCCCAAACCTCAGACCAAATCTGCAAGACCCTCAAGAAATCCCTATGCTGTGTCTCTCCTGTACAGAAGCTCCCATGGATGCATGTTGCCTGTTGGCTTTGTGATGAAGGCTGGTCTCTGCTACCCCTATTTTTCATTTTCGGTGCCCCTCTCAGCACCCAGGCTGCATCCCTGGCTCTGCAAAGAGCCAGGCTCACYCCAGAACAGCATCTCCAGCAGTGGCTGCCTCATGCTTACAATCCTTTCTGCATCAAGCATCTAACAGACACTTTAAACACTTTCTTAATTATGTAGTGGTGAGTACCTCACTAAAAATGGGGCTGTGGTGTACAATTTAAGGAGAAATGTATAAACTATCTGATGTTGTCAGTATCTGTAGCTCAATGTGAAATTACGCTAGGAATGGGAGACTCTTGTCTGAAAAATCCATTTTCTTGTCATTTTTACGACTCTGTTAGATAATAAAATCAAGAGAAAGATGACTAGAATAACAATAGTATCTCTTCCTGGGTGAAAAGATAGGGGAAGGAGGAGGAATGCAGAGATGAATGTATGAAATCTCTTGTCTAAGTAAACCATCTACATACATTTACATTTGCATGTAATCATTGATATAAAATGTTGTCTTCATTAATGTTAAGAGATAGAGATATATGTTACCTCCCCATCCCTGACTTAGCTGCCTATTCTAAAATAAGGACTGATGGCTCTTAAAACCATCCAGCAGACTTAGTTCTCATTTGAGTGTATTATTTCAAGTGCCTTAAGATTTACTAAGGAGCATCTGACAATAATGAGAGCTGAACATCCAGATCCAGAGCAGAATAAGCCCAGTTTAAGTTTCGTTGGAATCAATAAGGGATGGGTCACCTTAGGCTAAGAAAAAAAAAGCAGGATGATATTAAGAAAAAATGTGGGGGAAACATCAATGGGTCACTCCCCAATCCTGCTCTGGTGGGGAGTTTATCCAGCCTGACCCTTCATCCATAACCCCCACTGAGCGAGCAGGGTGAGTTTTGCATTGGTCTGCCATGGAAGAGAGGCTCAAGGACACCAACTAAACATTGATTTAATCTCTATCTCTCACCCAGAATTGCACATCTGTCAGATTTGGGGATAATTAAGATTACCAGTTTTGTCCCTAGCTTCTGCTCCAAACTCAGGTGTTCCCCAGGATATTGGCGTGATACCACCACCCTTAATGCTCTGTAATATATTAGTATAGCTTCCAATAATCTAGAAAGTTTCAAAATTAAAAAAAAAAAGTGGAGATTTCACCAAGTAGATTTTCCTATTAAAATACAGTGTTAAAGGGGCCATCTCATGTRTCTCTGTAAAAACAAACAGACAAACAAACAAACAAACACCACAACATCATTTAGTGCTTTCTTTCAAAATATGTGTTATTTACAAATGAGTGGTGTAGCCAATCCAGTAAATTCTGCTGCTCTTCCCACAAGGCTTTTTGTATTGTAAAGTGAACCGGTCTCATGCCAGATATTCCTTAATGTTTCAAAACAGCACTTTTTCCTCCTTAATTAAAAAGAAAAAAGGAAAAGAAATAATTTGAATGCAAGGTTCGAAACAGCTCTACAGCTTTGCAGAATGACTGTGGTAATGAGGTGTCTGCAGGAGTCAGTCAGGGCAGACGACTTTCACAGAAAAACTCGATGACTTTCAGATTTTCAAAGAAAAATAAGCCAATGACAAAAGCATAGCAGCTGCGAGCACACGAAGGAAATTAGTTATAGCAGACTTGTAATTAAGCATTGGAAACTGATCAAAACCATTATCCTGTTAGTTTATACCACAACTTCTATCTACTACAAAATCAATTACACAAGAAAATAAACTACACACGCTCTGAAGTTTTCTCATATGAATGCATCCTATCCAGTCTTTGGACTGCAAAGTATGTTTGTTTTCTCAATAAAATATGCAAAGCATAGGGCAAGGAAAAACTGGGATGAAAAGGGAAACACAAAAATTGGAAGAGAATGTTGGCAGAATAAGTGACTCTATCAGAACCACACTTTTCTAAAAAAACAATATTTGTGCAATGAGATAAGCACCAAGGGTTCTCTTTTAGTATATGCATTTTTCCATTTTCCTTTGCTGAGACCATTGAGTAAACAGGACAAATTGACGTTAAATGATATAAATCATTTAACTATAATAAAGCAAAAGAATGCAACAAAAATCTAGAGATTTGAGGGAAATATATACACAGGAAAATTGGGAAAAAGTTTGTCTTTTGAAAATCACATGTTATTCCCATTAGCTGTAACATGAGATGGATGGCTGAATAAAATAGGGGCTATGTGAGCTGGGGTGTTTTTAGTAGATTTGGGCCTGGTTTAGCACATGTTTTATACCAACAGAACTGTTTCAGTTAAGAAAACAAAAATAAACCCTGGCAGGTTACAGACACCCATCCTTTCCTGGCATGAGCAGCATGTGGCCCTCCATTCCCATGCTAGTCCCACCACCCCTCTGCAGGGCAATCCCTACGTGGGCTGCATCAGCAGGGCAGCTAACCCACTGCTGTGGGAAGTTGTTGCTCACCCTGTCTTTATTGATGGGATGGTATGGAGAGTTGCAGGATTTATGTGACCAAAAAGCTGTATTTCATAGCTGGGGTGAGAGCAATGTGTTTCAAGTAGGTCAGCAAAAGTCTTTCATTGGCATTAGGTGCTCTGCACAACAGGTTTGGCTGGTAAAAATGTGCCTGAACATGAGACAAATATTTGGAAGCCCCTGAAAATCTCAGCTGTGATGTGTGAATTTTCCAAAGCACTTGATGAAGGTTGTCTAACCAAACTGGGTATTTGGCCTTGTTGCCTGCCCTCCCCTCCACCCCATTCCCTGTTGTGGCTGCCATGAGTGACTGCCTGTCAATCTCGCCAAAACTTATACATCCAAAGGTGAACTGGTGTAGTGGTGCAGAAGCAGCCACAGACACAAGACCTTCTTGGGTGATGTTAGACTGAAGCGAGCTGAACCTTTACCCTGGCCATAAGTGCCCTAAGCAGTGGCATTGCAAACCACCAATTCTGTTTGAAGTCGGCACTTCCAAAATTAAGGGCCTCAGCTCGAATAAAAAATCCTGACTTCAGGCTCTTTGCTTTATAACTCTTGGCACAAGATTCTGAGACAGAAAGCAGAGCAGAAGCAAAGAGTATTACTGCTATTACTGTGCCATGTGCACCAGAAAAATATATCAGTATGTGAATACACAGAAACGGGAGGAGGGAGACAAAGATGATGTGCTTTTAATATATCTGAAGCACTAGAAAATCTTTCATGAGCAGGAACAAGACAGAGTTCATGAAAAGGTAAACCCCAGAATAAATTATGAAGCTCATTCCATTAGAGGTATATATTAAATACCATATGTAGGTACAGTGTTGGTTTTCTTTTCCTTTTTGCTTTTTTTTTCTTTAAAAATCATTTTGCTAGTAGCTGCTATCCCTTCTAGGTTATAGTCTCTCATGTCATATTTATTGAGGTGAAAGATATCTGACTTGAAAACCATAAAGTATTTTTTTTTAATTATATGAAACAGATATAAGGGACTAGATTCAGTGCAGGRGTAACTTGAGTGAAGACAGTGCAGTTATACCACCAAATAACTTGTCTCACTATTTTTATTAATGCATATGCCTGTGTTGTACTGAGCCATTACTATACCACAAAGGCAAACACATACACATTCATGTGTGTACAGTGTAAGCCCACTAACCTAAATGCCTGGGATTGAATCACCATTTGGATAAGTAAACATGTTGTTATTACAGCACGGCAGTTGTTAATGTATGTGCATATTGTATTTTTTCCTCGAAAATGAATATTTAGGGCAGAAGACAGAACAAAGAAATAACATTTTTCAAGTTACGCATATTAAATAAAAAAGAGTCTTGTGCAGGCAATGATATGCACAAGAAGCAGCAAGAGGGCTGCATTTAGGTAACCATCATCAGAGAATCCCACCTCCCAGACTGGGTTTGCACTGTAGGATAACATGGCCCCAGCTCTGTAGAAAATACTTATATTAAACACTGAAGACCTGGTTCCTGCTGGGTCTCCCTCACTCTCTGCCTTGCCATTCTGGGCAATCACTGGGACAAAGCAAAACGATCCGGTGTTGTATTTCAATTCAGGGAACTGCTGCTCTGTGTCATGGACATTTTTGAGCAACAGCTGGTACGAGGCATATTGAAATGTACAGAGAAAAGGGGTGGGTGGCTGGAGATGGGACCTAAAAGGAGGTGACGAACCCCGAGTCTCTACTGGATGTGCCAAGGAGAAGTTGAAACTTTATAAAAATGAAAGGTCTGGAAGGATTTTTCTGTTAGGTGTCTCTAAACCTTGCTACTGGTGGTAGATATCACATGGCCTTTGTAAGCTTCCTAAGAGAAGAAGAAAAAGATCTGGATGTTAAGTAGTGGCCTAAACTGGGAAGGTGGCTCAGCCTCAGGTGATGGACTTGTGAGCAGAATGGGAGAGAAACATGGAGCAGGAAGACTGAAGGTACTTAACTATAACGAAAACACAGGGAAATGGGAGCAATAGTTYTTCTTCTTTTTCATAAAACCCCTCACTTCTCAACATCAAGGGCCAGTTGTAGGGCAAAGCACAAATATTTGGGATGTTTGCCTCTGAAACAGGCCAATGTGCTGAAAGCTGTCGTTTCCACAGCTCCTCCACACTTCTTGATAATCCCATACAAATGTCAGAAGGGTCTTGGGAGTGCACAAAGCAGTGTCTGGGCTCAGAGACTTTTAGCCTTGTATTTTCTCATACCACCCCCTCTGCAGTGGATCCATGCTGGACATTCCCCATGGAATGCTACCTCAGGCACACCCTTTCAAAGGCAGAAAGAGCAGCAGATAGCAAAGYCCAGGAGAGCTCCCAGGAGACGCGCATCTCTGACATCTCCACCCAGTTGCAGGCATATTATATACCTGCCAAATTTCCCTGGTTCCAACCTCTTGCTCTGTGCAATATCAGAAAAGTCACAAAAGGTCAGGAAAACGTTCCCAAATCATGTGGAAGTGAGGAATTTAGAGTCAGCCAGATGGAAAGAGAGTTTCTCTGATTTATTATGGACTGTTGGGTGGATAAGAGTGTGCAAGAGATAAGGTGGGGTGGGGGAGAGCTCTTAACCCCTCATCTGCCTTTTGGCATTGAACATATTTCAAGGTAGAGAGGTGTCTAAAAAAGTGAATTTTTTGTCAACAGCTGCCACATCTGACAATCTTTCCGCATGCCTCTGTGCTCTCATAGTTTGGGAATAAGAAACAACTGTTGCTTCAGGGAGGTAAATGGTGGTGTTAATCATCCAGAGATCATTCCATGGAGCAACATCCAGTCAAGAATTTGCCTCTTGGTAATAGCAATTGCAACCCAAATTCCCAGGTAAGCCGGAAAGCTGTCTTGGTGTGGTCAAGTGTGAATATGGACTTTTGTGTGAGAGGATATCTTGCAGCTCTAAGCATTTGGAAAGCATACCTAGTAATTTGCTTTATTTTCTGTGTTTATAAACACACATCTGTTATTTGAGTTTCCACTTTTGGGTGAATTTATGATGATAGCCCATCTGCAGGAGCTCTGAGGCTTCTTTTTTTTTTTTTTTTTGTGGTGCTATTGCCTTTAAGGTTTCAAGAAGTCACTGGTGATTGCAGCATAAATATTAACCAGGTTGGATCTGCCAGAGGCACCATGCAGTGTGCAGTGATGTGACTTGCAGAATTTTGCTGTCTGATAAAGCTTATGGAAAATTCCCTCAATAGATTTATTTATGGCAGCAGATTAAACCAGACTCCAAGCAGACTGCACTCCATAGGTTCAAGACGGAATTTCTAATTTATTAAAGATCTCTTTGTTTTTTGATATCACATTTCAGTCACATTTTCACTCTTGATAAGCAATTGGTTCCTTCCTTGGGGATCATGGGGAGATAGTTCCTGCCTTGAAATTCTTGGAAGGACAGATAAATCGCTTGAGCTTAAGCTTTTTAAAGCAGCTGTCCTGTAAATACTTCAGGCATAATACACACACTAAAATTTTTCCCACTCTCTTCCTCTGCCGCTAGAAATATGGAATATTATTTCAATATCTTGCAATTTTCTTCTCTCTCATGAGGTGGGTATAAGCGCTCTCTTGCTTCCTGCTCAGTCCCGTCACTGTCAGCACAGAGGAGGGTCCAGGCCTTTAGGGATGTGGAAAACAAAGTTTCTTGGAGATATGATGGGGAAAGACCAGGTCAGACCTCCTGTCGTGGGTGCCTGCTTGCATTCCTCTTGTCGTCCAGAGCAGAGTCAGTGCAGTGTTTTGCTGAGATCATGCTTTGGGGAAAGGCACCAAGGCAAGCAAAGTGTGAAAGATTCACTGCCAAGAAGCAATAAGGTCAATTTTTTTTTAATTTTCTTTTTTTATTTTTCCTAGTTCATCTTTGGGGGAGGAAAATATGAGTGTTTAAAGAATTTCTTTGCAAAGGTGGAAAGTGCTGAAATGCAACTGCAAGGAACCCCTCTGAGAAGAGATATCGGTCTTATATCGAGCTGCCAGTTGAGATTATCTGGAGTGGACGTCCTGAGAGACCAGCAGGAATTCTTTTCCACCAAAGACTGATGGAGGCTTCCCATTCAAATGTTTTAAAAGCTGCAGAGAATTAAAAATAGAAGTCCTGCTTAAGGGGGAGAGACTCCTTTGGGGGGTACTTTGTTTGCTTTGGTTTATATCTCCCTGGGTTGGAATGCAGTAAAAAACTGAAGAAATTAGAGTCTTGAAAAGAAATGTAACCTCATACAAAACTGAAGGGCAAGGAGCTCAGTTTGCATTCTGGTTTTATAATCAGTTCTGTTTATAGTAGGAAAGAAATATCCCCTTCTTGAATTCAGTGCATGCAGCTTTTCTTAGCTGCTCTCTCTTTAAGTAAACATTAAAGGAAATATGTCTTCAATAACTTATTATTAAGAGAGCGGCTAATGGTAAATGCAGGTGTATACCACGGGCATGGTGGTGTTATATACACCAGCATATATGAGGGAGTGGCAATTTTCTCATGAAGTTTTCTCCTGATAGCAGGCAGTCAAGCAAGTGAAGCCATGCAGAAACAGCACTCAGTGCTGGGGAGAGACATGGTGGGTGCTTCAAAACCCTGAGCAGCCTCACTGCATTAGTCTGCTTCAACACCCCTATGTGGCCTCTGGAGATACTTTATATTTCCTTGGAAGGAAGATTACATGGTAATAGGGCTTTAAAATACATTGGATTGAAATTTTTCATATTTATTTTATGCCTATGTTTCCTGTAATTCTTCAAGGCCGTGGTCTGCAGCTAATGGACAGTGAGCTAGAGACATCTAAAACACCTAACCTTAGATCTGACATCTATGCCCTATGTTTAAGACACTATTTCCTATATTTTAAATATAGCACAAATAGAGATCTACTTGATCTTTCTTTTCTTTCTGGGTTTATTTTTTTTGTGCCACGAGCATTTTTTAGAGGCCTTTGCTGTGCATCTATGGATTGATTTTCCAATCTCCAGGGCCAAATCTTGCTACCATAAAGATGAAATTTGTAGCTTTACCTCAGAAGTCTTCTCTTCTGCATTGCAACACAGTGAGCAGAGGTGCAGCCAAGCACACGTGAGGCAAAAATCTCATCTGCATTTGAAATTCATTTTTCCAAATATCAGTGGAAATATAAGAACTTACAGTTTTTCTGTTTCATAAAATAAATGTAGTCTAACATCAAGACCTTGGAATTCTTCTCAGTTGTGGGTCAATGCTTCCAGAAGTGCTCTCCTTTGGTAAGGCAGTGGCACAAGGCTCCTTCCCTGGTGTGCTCCTTCTGCAGCTTTTGGGGGTTGCTTTGTGTGAGCTCCCAGTGGTGACCATCTGCTCCACCACCATGATGCTCCTGGGAACAAGGTGCTGTGGCAAGGAGACCTTCCCCTGTGTGGACATGTGGGCATCTGGGAGCAGGGAGGAAGGGGCAGAACAAAAGCTGAGACTGTGCTGCTCACTATTTTAGTTTGTGATGGGTTGTGCTCTCCTTGGTTTCTCCAAACAGGAGGTCCAAGGAGCCTCACATATGTACTCTGTGGGGCTTTCCAGGGAGGCTTTGAGTAGCGTGAGGCAGAGCCCAAGAGTACAAGATGCAGAAGAGTGACATTGGCATTTACAGAGCAGCCACAGGGACTCCCTTGGCTACACCAAATACAGAGGACGTCCAAGACCACTAACCCATCATCCACAATCCCTGGCTTTCACACTCTGAATCTCAAATGTACAGATGGTTCTTACAGGTCATCAACCAAACTGGAGTTAAAAAAGGAGATGTGATTATTACCGCGGTGTTTAATGTATGCAGGCAACCCATTTCAGCTGTAACAGAAAGAAGAATGGCTCTAGCTACAGACACCCTCTACAATGGCAAATTGCTCACACCTGCTTATCGCATATGTAGGGCTCTGAAGAGGCAAAATGCTATATAATTGCTGGGCATCATCATAATTAATAATTTCCTGCATGGAAGCTGAAATATGGTAAATATATTGGTTGCAACTGAATATTATCACCTAATGCAGACACGGCTCACCTCTCTTTGCTTGTTGTGCCAACAAAGACACATGCTTGATACTGCCACCTCCTTTTCCTCAGCTGGTGTATGAGGAGCCTGCATCTTTGTTTCTGTGTTCTCATGATGTTCTCTTCTTCCTCAGTATGACTTTGGACTGGATTCTATCCTGGCTCAACTCACCCACCCAATCTAGCTGAGTTTAGTGGGAGTGGAAGTGTTATTTAGTTTGTTTTCTCTTTTTTTTTAGAATGTTCAGGTGAAATTACTTAGCTTCAGCTGATATTTTTCCAAGAGGTAGTCAGGCTGCTAAATATTTTCTCATGAGCATTGCCATTTGGTGATATCCCTTGTAAGCAGAATGTACTGTCCTGTCTCCAGCCTGGGACTGGAGGAAACATCTTTGAAATTTTAAGCTAGCTAGACTATGTTAATGCCACAACTTTCACAACACCTCCTTGCAATGCAGTCAGTGAATATACAAAAACTATACTATATATAATAGATATCCAAATATTATATTATAGTATATATTATCTATCAGTGAAATCACTGGTGTTTGTTTGTCTAGATCTGGGCTCAAACCTGCAGTTTGTTCTTACATTCATCTGGCTCTTTTGCACAGTCTAAGCAAGATTCTCAGGAAGATTCTCCCCAGMAGTTTGTGGATCAGGGCTGTAGGACAGCTCCCATCTTGTATAAGGAAAATAGGGGACTTTTCTCAAAAGAGCAATGTATTTTTTTCCTTTTTAAGCTTTTTAAGGTGGTCTAGATTTTGCAGATATGTGAAGATTCTGCTTTACAAAATCAGACCTGGCTTTTACTGCTTCACATGTGTGTCATCACCTCTGCAGTCCAGTTATGCTGAAACAAGAACAGCCCCTGACATCYTTATCCGGGTAGAGCTAAGTATATGAGTACACAAGGGAAAAGCAATGGGAGATTAGATTTTTATGGTTAATCAAACAGAGTTTCTATATCAATTTATCCAGTCAGACAAAGAAATGCTGCCCCTCAGGTGACAACATTTGCAGTGTTTCCATGAAGGGGTAACCATATCACCCAAGGGATAGCACTACTTTAGCTACACTGATACATTTACAGCAGCAATAATTTTACGATAGAGCTCAACTACACAAATCCTGTTAAACACCTGAATGAGTGGTTAGCATGACCAGTGGTTTATCATTTTATTCTCAGTTTGGAGTTTTCCTGCTCTGTTATAATGTTCTGCCTGTGGTCACTTCACCCTGTTGTAACCCAAATCCTGAGCCAAGTGTATGCAGCTTGCCAGCGTCCAGCTAAGGGGTGGAAATGACCACTTCAGACAGACAAAAAGAATTATAAATGTACATTATTTTTTATCAGTTGTGCTTACAAGGCAGTATCAGCAACCCTGGTTTACACATTAAAAGCTTTGCCAGCAAAAGCAGCAAAGGTCCCCTGTGGAGATACAGCTTATATTGGCAAATGGGGGTTTCTCTGCTTGCATATTTAGACCACCTCTTGGGATGACTTAATTTACACTGGCAAAAGGCAGCATTTTGCTGGCTTCATTGTTTACCACATGTTTTTTAGGTGGGTTTTTCCCCCCCCCTTTTTTTTGCCAACATAGCTAAATCATTTAGGAGTAAAGAGTTCTCCTCTTGTATCTGCACAGTCAAAATATTTTTCTATAGGCCTGACCTTACTAATTAGGACTTGTGCTTCTGGGATGTGAGGGAAGATGAACAATGCATTCTCAGATTTTCTACAGAATCTTCAGCATGCCCAAAGCCAGATCCTGTCTGGATTACTGCAGGATTCCGCAACTCTAATTAAACAATTTTAGCCTTTAGACAAAACACATGCATTCATCCTCCAGAGCTAATTCTTATTGTTAGCAGCATATGGAATTCTCAAAGTGCAAGACAAGAGTTTCCTAGACTTAAGGCAGGAGACCCACTGGCAGATGATCTACCTGCAGTCATCTGCAGGAGCTCAAGGAGGAGGTTGTGACTGGATCTAAACCATAGTGAAACAAAAGGTATTTGATTTTAATAAACTTCAGCCATGGCTTTTGCTGCATGAAAGAGAAAAGCTCCACATCACTCCACACTGTTCTGCTGTGCTAATTCTCCAGGGACTTCACAGGGCAGGAGCTGCAGCGGGAGCTGCTCAGCTACATTTTCTTCTCGCTGCCTTTATTTTGTAGAACTCAGTGAAACACAGCCAAATGATAAGAAGGATTTTTGTTGAACAGAATAACCTCAGGATGTGACATTTCACACTGCTCCACTACCTGCTGTACAAGAGTGTCTTACTGGGATGGTAATGAGCTGCTGCTACACATGAACCTCTTTAATTTAGAAAGACTGTGACATAGCTGAGGGATAATGCAGGAATTTTAAAAACTTTCTGCAGTGCCATATATCCTGTTTTGCTTATTGAATTCCTCCGTACTTACTCTCCCTGTGTCTCCTATTCTCCTGTCGTTCTGCCTGACCTGTGAGGGTATAGAAACCTGGCTTTTTTTCCCACTGAATGGGCAGGAACAGCAAAGAATAGGAGCAGCAACAAGGCTAGTCTATAAAACCAGACAACCTCTTCACAGGTGACAGTGTTTCAGAAGCTAAGAACATTATTGAGACAACTAGCAACTTCATTGCCTTTCTGAACATCAACTATATATCTATATATGAATCCTATAAATCCTATTTTCCGTAAGCAGTACTTATTCGTACCTTCCACACAGACATGTATATTATCACCTATGCTGTGTGTTATCACAGCAAACTGATATCTAAGTCACATTTGTACATTTACAGTCAAGCCATACAAGGATGTGTATAAAATGTCCCAAACCCAACAGCTACAGGACTTTCTAAGACTGTCACTAAGTTGATGACCTCTCTTAAAAAGTTGATGACCTCTTTTGCATATTCTGACTGTTAGTGAAGGGATATATTATCATTTCCCAGAGGAAATTTAGGCCAATGCACTGCAGAGCTTTCTGATGTTCTTTGTGCCCAGGGAACACCTGGGAAGCCAGGAGAAGTGATTTGGGACAATCTTGGCTAACGCTTTTTTTGGGAGAAGAGAAGCACCATAGAGCTGCACTGAGATTGTCATCTCCAGCTGTTAATCCCAGATGCTTGCAGTGGCACCTAGAGGGAGCAACCTGGCCAGAGGGATCAGACCAAAAAAAATCAACAGAGACAAGGAGCTGCATCTTAGGCAGTTTGAATTCATCCAGCATCACCCAGCTYCTGCTCCTTTTTATGATATTTGGACCTCATTCGCACGTGAAAAGATGTATGTTTTGGTAATAGTATGAAATTATGCCACTTGTTAGCAAGGCAGGAATTAGCTGAGATTAAAACTGGCAAAAAAAGAAAAATTTCATAGAATATGTATAGGAAGCATACATACAAGACAGAAAACATAAAGATTGCAAAGACTTTTGCTTGGCATTGAGTGGATTTTCAACTTCCTTGGCAAAAATGATGCTGAAAATCAGGTGAATAAAGAATTCTTCTGTTTAAGGGCTTCTGGGTGTTGAGTTTTTTTAATGAAAGAGATACAGTTCCCATTTTACAATGTCATTCAGCTCAACAAAGGGCAAATTTTCTTCAAAGAGGCGACAGTCAAGGTTTTTAAGGTGCAGAATAATATTTAATTCTAAGTATGTCGGGGTAGCTGGATCTGTGGTGATGGATCTGCTTTTCCAAACAAAGCAGCTGCAGAATCCATCTCAGTTTAATCACATAGTTGTACACTGTATACGTGTATAAATACATCCATATGCACACACACATTCATATAAATATGTATATGAAAATATAAATATATATTATACTCCTTCTCTTGTCTACCCATATACAAAAKGCACAGGGGATGAACTGTGTTTGGGCAGGAAGGGTAATACCCTGGCTGGACCATGGAAGTGTCACTGCTTGCTCTTCCAATAGCCCCACCCTACTGAGAGACAGAAACCTTTGTTCCCAGCCTCGATGAAGAGACTTTCTGTTGATGAAACTGGGATATGTGCCCTGTTTATTCATGTTCCTCTTCACTTGCTTGTCTCATGTTTCAATTTTAAACAGCAAACTTGTCAGATCTGCTCCCTTAAACTAATCCATCTTCAGTCAGTCAGTACATTTGGACCCTGTTTAGATACTCATCTATATCAATATGAAACACTATTAATGCTGGAGCCTAATGTACTAAACCCTAGTTTGTTCCCTTCCTGTTTAGCTACTGGCTTAAGCTCTTTCTTTTTTAAGCAATGGCTGGTATTATTTTGCAAGAATTGTTTCTTGGTTTGTTTAGGATTTTTTAGCATAGCATGGCTCTGAGGCCTCAAGAATTAAAGTTGGTGAAGGACAAAATATGGGTCTTTTGGGAGGTGTCAAGGAAAGAAAACAGGTAGGCAAGGAGGAAGGCTTGGGGGTCCACCCACCTTAGGGATGGGCAGAGCCAGGCTTTGGAGAGCCAGAGTGACTCAGATCATGGTGCAGCCAGGGTAGCACAATGAAAGGAATTTATGCATCAAAGTTCTTTGGTGCCCAGGCTTTGGGAAAGCTACACAGTGCCTCTTTCCCACATCTTCCCTAAAAGTACATACAGTAGTTTGACGAGGTGCTCAGTGATGTGATGGAGTGTTACAGYAGGAGAAGAGCAAAAGAGACAGCTGAATCAGACAGATTGGGTCATGGCCTGTGACTCTGATTTTGCCCTATTTCTACCTCTACAAGACTGATAGTCTTGTCCAAGGCAAATTATGCCTATGAGTCCCATTTTCCTAACTCACAGAGATAAGATAATATTTACCTGCTTTTATAACTACACCAGAAAAAAGGCTGTTCTTGGACCCTTGTCCTAAGCAGGAGGCAACTGAACGTCACACTCTTTCCAGCCCAAGGTTAATCATCAGAAGGAGCTCCTAGAAAGAAATCTAATTAAAGCTGTCACCTCCAGCTGTATTGTAAATTACCCATTTGTATGTGGCGGGGAAGTGCTTTCACATGTGTCTTCTGTGTGTTTCTTAGTAAGGCATCCGCAAAGTCTGGCAACTATTTACTTTAATGAAATTTTAATGTAACTATCTGCTGTAATGAAAATCCCTAAAACAACATCATGATAACAGCTCAAAACAGWTAAACACTATTGTAAGCTGTAGGATGTAGAATCATTACTGCAGTATAATTTTTAAAAGATATTATGCCTCCTCTGTGGGATTTTCAGGTTCATATTAAGCTTATAACACATATTAGCCATGACTACTTCATTACACCCATCTATTGAATGACCTCAGACAAGCTGGCTGCCAGCTCCACCTTTGCTCAGCTCAGAACAATAAGTTGTGTGTTATTTAACAGAGTGAGAGATTTTTGGAAAATGATGCTGCACCTCACAGTAATATTTAGGGTGCATACCTTTGCAGGAGACATGGATGTGTTTCCCAGCTGTTTTCCTCCTTTCAGAGTTTCTCCTGGCTGAGAAAGATTTAAAGCCCAGCAGATTCGTCCTCCCTAAGCAGGGAGGGAAAGAGGGAGGGAAGGAGGGAGGAAAGGAGACAGTGTATGGAGATACCATCGCAATTGAATCAGAAAGCCCATCTACACAGCAAACTCTGCTCTTTCCTGGACTTAAAACTGAGGAAGATGTTTTGCAAGGAGTATAGCTACTCAGTTTTGTGGCCATTTCATCTCTGCAGAGCTTTGTGACATCCTTCAATTTCTGTGAAATATATCAGAATCCCTGTTGACTGTCATCAAGTCTTCCACACACCGACAGAAGTGTTTTCCCATGTGAAGAAGTTGGGTGACATGATTTTTCAAATAGTTTTGATTAAGGGATGATAAGATTCCCATTACAGTTGTTACAAACTTGGGAAAACTGAAATATGTGGAGAGTAGGGAAAGTCTGTCTTTTGACAATTTTGTTTGGATTAAAAAAGAAAAAAAGCTATTTTAATTAAAAAAGTTCTGGTGGTCAGAAGACTGCAAAAGATTTTTCCTGCAGGAGTTCTCTGTAGCAAAAGGCAGTAGGAAAAAGATGTGGGCAGAAGTATCCTGTAGTGATTGATCTGTGGTACATGGCTGCAAAGGGCCTAAAAAGCACCCAATCCTCTCCTGAAGCTGTCAGAAAGCTACTCAAGTGTTTTGACACCACAGAAAGAAAACATGCAGCCTCAGAACTTGTATATTCAGTAATCCAGGAGGCATCACTGCCAATAGCAAATGCTATAATGATGCTTCTTTTCACCTACCATATGAATAGGTGAGCTACTCAGCTTTGGATTTACACTGTTTTCCCCATGGAGCTAATGAGACAATACTCTCTCACCACTGGGAATATCCATGAAAATATGTTTCAATTTATGTAATGGTCCATCTGCCAGTAGAAGAAGCAATATAAAAACACAGAGGTCAGGGGCAGATCTATTATGGAAGGACAGCATATGGCAACACAACCATTAGATGAGCATCTCATACTCTTGAGAAAGCTTTAGGACTGACAAGGGGTTAAGGCAAATGTTGGTTCATTGCTAAATTCAAGACTCAAAATGAAAGAATGCAAATGCCTTGTATGATCATTTTTWAAAATAACACTTTTAAACAGCCATAGGGACTCTGTGCAAGAGAGACTGAAAAGTTTTAAATAATGCATGCAAGATAATTTCCAAAATCACCCTTTAACTAGTACCATATTCTTTTCACTGTCTCCATATTCATGATTCACCTTTTGCTAATCCTGATGCATAAGGAATGAAGATAGCCCCTGTGGATAAGACCTAATGGACACCATCCTGGAATAATATACAGAACTCAACATCCAGACATGTGTCTTCAATTTAAAATAATTCAGCAATCATGTTCAACCAGAACCTGATTACACAAAATGGGACTTTTTAACTCCCAGGCTTGGATCAAATTTTAAGCCAGAAGAAAAAAAAAACTTGCTATGTTTATACATTCCAGATACTGTGGCTGAGTTATCTGCACACAAATTTAACTGTTTCTTTGAGCCTCTTATCAGCTCATCTGCAACTATTTTAAATGCTTTGCTTTACCTGCCCTTTGTAGTTCCTCAGTGAGTCTTCCAGCATTCCAGAATTGTGATGAATGGATTTCCTGGATCTGGAACTTAATTAAAAATGAAGCTGACTGACCATGCTACATTACAGTAAATTGTAGCTTTTTTTAAACAGCAACTGCTACATTTTTGCTCTTTTCTTTTTCTCTCCAAGGCTGAAGAGACAAAGGACCCTGATGCAAAAACAGTAATAGCAAACCTCAGCAAACTGCCAGATAACGTCTCCCTTTACAAAAGCAGTGGCCTCACTTTCTCCTGTGGTTCCATACTTTCTCTGCCAGCTACCCTTCATCCTAGTACATAGAAGGCTATTAGCATCTCTTCTCTTGGTCTATAGTAGAAAAGGAAGGAAGATCTGATCCTTTAGACTGTCAGGCCCTGAGATGGCCTCAAAGAAGGTCACAGGCTAGCAGATGGTCTTGTGAACAGAAATAAGATTTGGGTGCTGGTTAAATGTCTGTGAGAATTTTTTTGTAAATGCTACAAGCCAGCTTTCCTGCTGAAGAGAATCACACTTTGATCTAGTGTTTGTATAAGGAGTGACACTAAAATCACCAAGGATCCAATAAGGATCCCAGCAGCTCTGGTCTCTTATGACTGAAGACGAAATTGCTGAGATAAGGCAGGATTTCAGAGGTTCCAGGCTTGCCTTGTTCTCTTTTTTTTTTCACAGTGTGATTAGAGCTGAGTGAATCTTACTTCAGTTTCTTTTGATAAAACCCAGGCCAAACACCTGGCTTGATATTCTCTGTCATGACCCATTTTTCACTGACATCAAACTTACTCTGGTCAAAGACTTCTGTGTTATACTTTTAAAAAATGAGTGAGATGGGATGCAGGAAAGAGCTGGGAACACTGCCGTTGCAAGGCGTATCCTCTGCTGCAGGCRGGTCTCCTCATTCTTCCACCTTCAGGTGTGGGTACCTCTGGGAGATGCCCTAAGACACGAGCTTTCAGAAGGCTGCCTGTTGATGTGGGTTAGTTTTCAGAGAGAGTGCCTAAACAATGGCCACTGCTAAAGAGCCGTGCATATGGAGGCCCACTCTGCCCCACCTCCCCCTGCAAGTGTCCCTGTGCAGCTCTGTCTGCCCAGGCTCTCAGCTTTCATGCACAATGAGAGAAATTTCTGGTGCTGGTGGGAATACAGAAAAGCTGAAAACAGTCATGCAATTTACAAAACAATCAAGAAGGCAAGTTGAATATTTTAATCTCTTTTCATGCAATTTTAAAGCCAGTTTTATGATCTCTGAAGACTTAAGTCACAGAGGTTAAAAGTCAGAGGTTACCAAGGTCACTTTCGCGCTCTATTTTGGAGTCTTTCACTTGAGACGACTTGGGAACATACTTGCCCTGTGTGTGGAAAAACATCTTTAACAATATGATAAGAGGTGCTTTTTGCTCTATCCCAAAGTGCTGTGCAACATGGTGATCCCAGTTCAAGGGCAGGAAAGCCCAATCAGTAATCTGTTGGCATGTGAAGGGTTTGATCATAGAGCTGCGTGGGAAAATATTCTCCTCAGTCCCTGTGAAAATATTCACAGRGATTCTGACATTTTTCCTTGCCCTTTCTAAATCAGGACTAAAAGTCAAAACTACTAAAAAAGCTCTGCAACAAAATTATAGACAGAAAAGGTATTTCCTTAATTAAGGTGGGCTAAGAAAACCCATGTTTGGTTACTTCCAAATAATTAATTTTAACGTTAATATTATCTAAAATAAACCTGTTTTTCAATACCATACATTTTCCAAATAAGAAATATTCTTTTGAAGTAGCAATGAATTTATTGTTCAGAAATCACAGGCGTGGGATACTTTGACCATTTCAAAACATTTTCTTTTCCTTCCCCCTTCCCAAAAAACACTCTTCTACCAGGAGACTTATCCAAATGGAAAATAGTTCCAGGTTTAAGAAAGATATGTTTTTTTCCAGATCTATGTTTTTATCAAAAAACCGTGGTGGGGATAAAGCCAATGGTGGGACTAGAAAGGCATGGTCTGTTTTGGGAGGGTTGTGCATAAAATCCTCTCTAAAATGGGTTGTGCTTCCAGTCCTCTCCACCCCCTTGGCACATGCAGCCCAGAGGATGCCACTTGGTGAGTGCCGGGCACGTGGCCCAGTGAGGAAGGTGTCTCATGCCCTCTCCACATACTGAAATGTTGTCTTGAGAGGCTTTGTTCCACTGCTTGAGCTGAAGCCAGAGAGCATATATTGTAACACAAATGTAACATATTAAGAACTACAGCTCTCTTACTTTCTTTGTCCTGTCTCCCTCTCCCCAGATGAAGATTCTGGTCAGAATAACCATCTCATTTATTTCATAGATGGTTGTAAAAGGACAAACCAAGCGTCCCGTGTTCTTCACCCTCCTCTTCATCCCATCTGCCAAATACTGATCCAGCCAGTCCTGTTTTTGCGTTGGTTCACAGAAACAGCTGATATAAACATTTCTGATGCTAAACTCCTCCAAGCTGACTGCTTCTCTCTCAAGCCAACTTCAACTTAGCGCTTCATCACAAGAACATAGGCCAGCACTCAGCCATGAATGTCACCATGGTCTTACTGGGCTGGACAGGAGCCTAATGGGTACACGGTGGTGAGATCATGAGCGAGGGCGGGGGGGGGGTTGTTTTGACAGTTGAAAATCTCTGGCAAATACATCCCATTGAGAAAACAAATTACTTACTTCTAGGAAGATATATAAACCACTGAACCATCCGCAAAAGCACAGGTAGTGTTGTTAGTTATTGCCAGGGAACAGAAATTGTCTGGTAAGTGTTGCCAGGAAATTAAGTACCAGAACAAAGTGTCACTGATGCAATACGTAATTTGCACAGGAACCATTTCAAATTCCAGCTCTTTTTTTGAAAGTCACTTCTTTATGTCGCCAGGTGTTGTGTGCTGCTATGTTCCCTTATGAACACCATGACTCTGTTTGGCTAGGTCACTGAAGTAATTTGTCTCATTTTGTCACAGCTAAAAAGTGATGGTGATGATGATGATAATACTAACCTCTCCCATAGGGCATGCTGTCATTTATTGAGGATGAACTTCTGCATCAGCCTGTGAATACAACCTCCAACCTTTGCACAGCTTCTTTTAAAGACCTATACATATCTAGCGGTGACATAAACTGCTTTGGGGTTTGGGACTAAAAACACTTGTTGCTATTTAGGCACTTTGGAAGTGATGGGCGTGCCTCAGATGTCCTCAGAATTACCCTTTCTGCGTGTGTCCTGAGACAAGGCATGGTTTTAAAGTCCTGATTTGCTCTCACTGTGAAGAAGAAGGTGATTTCCCCTTGTGATACTGTATTTGCTGTGTATTGCAGTGGTTGTTCCACTCCCTGCAGCTCCCCATGGAAACAGGGCACTGCAAGAAATCTGGGACTGGAGCTGCAACCTGGAAAAGCACTAACTCACCTAAATAGTCCTCTATAYGCCATAATAGCAGCATGGGAGACTCCTGCAGGCATCAGGCACAGACAAAATAAAGGCTCTCAGGGAGTAATCAATGTCATCCTCTTTTGAATGAAGTTGCATTCGAGAAGAAAAAAAGAAATGGTGTCTAGAAAAGAACATTACTCCACAGCAAGAAATAGGAACCACTGGTCCCACCGGTTTGTTTCATCTTGAACGAGATTGAAATTTTTGCTATTATTAGTGTTTATTGTCACCTCACTAATAATAACCAGACCATTTAATAGTGCAACTCTGTAGAAAAGATCCAGTTGTTGTCCAGGTTGTTGCAGTGTTGGGGGCTGTATAAACACCAGACAAAATAATGGCCTGTCTCAAAGAGTTTACAGCACTGGCACCAGGTCTATTTACAACCTCAAAATATCCATGGACATGGACTTCTCAGGGCCCATGGAACAGTTCCTCTGCCTTGCTCTCCCCTGGGCAGAGCCGTGCTCTCACACCATGCTTTCCCAAAGAGGGGAGCAGGGCTGAGAGCCCCTTCACAGTGCTGGYCTTGCTCTTGTCCTCCAAAACACCATGACAAATGCTCTCCTTGACCTTTCCCTGCTTCTCCTTTGCCAGCCTGACCAAACCCAGCAGCCCTGCTCTGCAGGCCTTCTGTGCTTCACTGACCTTTGAGGCATGCACACTGGCTTTCCAGTGGAGATCAGAGGCAGCTGTTTGCCAGATCTCCTCCAGGCACTCCTGTATTTGCTATGGCAGAGGATGTGCCTCTCCCAGCCTGCCTTCACCTGGCCCTCACTCARGCAGGTGGGCTGCGCAGTTGCTTCATTCCTTCGGGTGAAGATTTGAAGCAGTGGCAGGACAGCACCAGAAAGAAAGGTCTTTCTTAGCACTCATGTTTCTTAGGAGAATTTAATTAGATTTTTTTTCCGCCTCAGTGATGGTTACTGGCTTTATCTGATTGTTCCCATCTGCTGGCCATTCCTCAAAATTCAGCACAGTGATCTCACTCCTCTGCATCTCGCGCAATCAGAGCAACTGCGGGGGGCCTGGCAAAAGGCTCTGTGCCAGAGGGGATGGAGTCAATGGGCTTTGTGTTAGTGTTGTTGTTGTATGGCATTCATGAGAGCTTGACTGGGAAAGATGGGGTATGCCACCAGCAAAGAGCCTGTCTCCCTGTGGGAATGGTACTCTGTCTTTTCTGTTGCACTGAATGTCACAGGATCTTGATGGCAGCAGCGCTCTGGACTCTCCTTCGATTTAGGATTGTGGGCTTGATGCAAATCAAATCACTTTTGTACTCCTCCACTCCTGTGGGAGCTGAGATGTCCCAGTAGAAAGTAAAAATCATATGAATTGGAAAAGTCTTGTTCAGCAGCAGCCTTTGGCCAAAAAACAGCCACAGCACTGTACATAGCAAGTTTTGACCTTTTTGTTAGACTTCACCATGTCTGTTCACTTGCAAAAAGCTTTGTTCCCTTTTGCAAGACAGCACTTTTTCCAAACCTAACATCCTCTCTCTAGTGGCAGTGGATCTGTCTCCAAGTATCTGAACCCACACACTCATCTAAACATAAACGTCAAGTCACCCTCAATTCTCCTTTCATGGTACTCATATTCTCTGTTAAAAACCCAAGCAAGTTCAAGAAAGGCCACCAAGGACTAACAACTCCTGAAGAGAACCCTGCTTGCATATCTAGAGCTTCATCAAAGAAGATAATTCTTTTGTGGAGTTTTTAAAGCCCACCTATCAGCTTGAAAGAGTGATTTAAGGATATTAAGAATAGATTAATTTWAAAAAGTAACATATCTTCAGTTTCAGAGTGAAGCAAGGCTCATAGGAAAAGGCAATGTCTTTTATTAAACCGTGATAAAAAGCTGACAAACTTTCAGGCATCTGATGTTTTACAGACAGAGAATCCTGGCAGAACAACATCCAGGTTTGAACCAACCTCTGTTATGTAGGATAGAAGAGGCTGATGAAAAGCAGCCTTTTGCATCCCCAGGCTTTTTGCTGATACCCTTTGTTATTCTCAGCTGTGTTTCAAGCCAGTGTGTGGTGCTAAAATAACACACATTGTTCTCTTGTTCCCRCACAAGCAGAGCACAACTGCACTTGTGCTGCTGGTTGTCTCTGATCTACCTGGCTCTCAGGAACTGTCCTCCCTCCAAAAAATTATAAATGTAAAAATATTTCACATCTTCCCTTTCTGAGGCGAGGTCAGAGATCTGTACAATCAAATGCTCTTTCCCCTTCAAAGCCCACACTGGGGTTCTGTCTTCTGTTTCAGCACTGAGATGAAACCCCAGTTGGCTGACTCCTGCTTGTCATGGGCCACGCAGAAGGTGGAAGCACAACTCTTTTCCAGCTCCCATCTGGGGGAAATCCAAACCTGGGAGAAGCCACAGCTGAAAAGCAGGATCCARCTGAGAATACTTGAAAGAAAGGTGTTTCTAGCAATACACTCTGTTCTGAAAGGCTATTGTCCCCATGTTCTAAATGTCTCTGTGCTTTCTCCTCATGACCAGACAAAAGAAAGAGAAAAGTCCTCCGAAGTGCTCTGGATTCTTGTTTATACTGCGTGACTAACCTGAAGAGCTTTGGGCAAATATTAAAGTCCAGGATTTTCTGTGGGTATTGTTTATAAAAAGCAGTATTTCTGTACCTGTAAATTACAAAGCAATCTTTTGCAAGAGTGCTCGTCTGACCTATAGGAAAGAAAGAGTCCTGTCTTGAGAAAACCCTCTGCTAGGAAGTGTTTGGGAGCCAGTTAATGACTCTTTCAATATACATCTGGAGAAGGCCTGAGCAGGGAAGGACTGGCTGAGGGGTAGCCCAGAATAGGTCCCAAATGGCTCTCACCCCAGCGGGGTCTAGGTGGGATAGCTAAAGGKGGTCCCAGCTGATTATAGGATGTATGGCAGTGAAAAACACCCGGGGAAGTAAAGCTCTCTCAGTGTACAGAGGTGCATCCAGGGCACCCAAGGTGTGAGATATGGGTAAGAAGATGAGTCCATAATCCAGAGACATGGGATGCCATGAAAGCTGCAGTGCTGAGGAAGCTGGAGGAGATTATAAGGGTGGGTTAGTGCTGCTGCCAGTGACTGAGGAGTGATGAGCTTTCTGGTATTTGCGGAGGGAGAAGGAAGTGCTTTTCAGTGTCAGGAGGAATCCTGGCAAGTGATCGCTGCTCCTCTGAAACAACCTTTTCTTCATAACATCTGAGACAGCAAATATTTTATGAAGAGCTARGGTCACCTCTGAAGTTTTGACCTCATTGCCTTTGAAATTGGTTAAGATTAAGCGATTTGGCTGAACCGAGCAGATGGTGCAGTAAACTGGACAGACCTCTCCACCCCCTCAGCCTCACAGACAAGGAACATGCTGTACTGGAAGCAGAGCAGGAGCCACTGTCCTTCACTGTTTGTGAATCTTGGTACAGAGACAAACCCAACAGCCCCAAGGTTCCTTCATACAGAGGCAGACATGAGCCCTTCTGACACCCATTGTACCAGAATGAACCCTGATCTGGAAACCTTATGCATTCAGAGCATGCTTGCAACTTTTGTCTACTGCTTTTTGGTTTAAAGTGTGATTAGACTGGAGAGGGGGGCCTTGAAGTTTTGAGCAAGGGCTAAACTGGGCATTGCAATTTTTTGACTGTCCTGTTTAAAAGTGGTGTTAGGGAATATCAACCTTGCATCGGCTTTAAGAGCAGATGGGCTGAATAGGAGGAAGAACAACAACAAAAAAAATGGCAGTAAAATAGCACAGAAAGAAGCACCATTAAAACAACAGCCCTGCCAGGGACAACATGCCCAAGGCAGCTGCAGAGCCCAGACTGCAGGAACAGTGGAAACTTGTTAATCTGAATGCACTTGTTAGTGTTGGGTTCAAGTAGTGATACTCATTGGCAGCTACTTTATAGTGCTCAAAAGTTCACACTTGAGGGACTTGTTAGAACAGGTAAAAATACAGCACCTTGCCCAAAGACATTACAGAAAAAAAAAGGCAACATGTGGAAGAAGGGTAGGATCCTTCCCAGTGCAAGACTGATAAATCTGAAACAGCTTTGGGGCGGACTACAGACATTTCCCTCAGAACTACTTTTCTTCCGTTCAGAAGGATGCCTATGGGAGGTACCCACGCTTTTCCTTCACATAAGAATAGAGATGTCTGAAAACCACACAGGTTATTCTCTGGTTTCACAGCAGATCAAAGGAAATCCTAAAGCTTTCAAAGGCATGTAGACATCGAGCAGATTTACTCTGGAGAAGTACAGCATRTGGTTGAAACGCCAAGAGGCATGTTGCAGTATCACCCAGGGAACTAACTCCAGAGCCCTGGAAATCCTGACATGAACAGTAGGTTGGTATTTCTACAGAGGAAAGAAAAAAGCCTAAGAGATGATGTGAACAAGAAATCAATTCAGAAATACTTGCCTGGACACAGGTAATGTAAGCTTCATGACAGAAGTTGTATATCCGCCTTCCTTGTGCCAGATACGAAGACTCTTGAAGTCCAGGAACTTTTCCCAGTCACTATTGCAACTTTTGGATTAGGCATGCCTTACCACCTGAGTTGATATTTATTCTTCTGGAGGGTAGTACAGTTCAGTCAGCCTAACTTGTCAGCAAAAAAAGCCCATTTTGTCAATGCAAGCTTCAATCTACACAAATAAAATAACTCTTAATATCATGAATGATTAACATGAGCAGAAGGGATGTCTCTAAAGGGCTCATAAGACATGTTTACCTCCAGTCAGATTCATAGAGTGTGCAGTCCTTACAGAATACAAAGTAAAACATATGAAATGCATAAAAGAAGTGGCCTCCTGTTTGGAAATCATCTCTACAATGCTGCAATACTAGAATTTTCCAGGTATCATATAATGGACTCTGTCCATCAACTTCTTGATTGTCACCCCTCAGTGTGCATAATTGTATCAAGCTTTCTCAGAGCCCAAGATCTTTTCAGGAAAATCCTCATAAAAAAGCAAAGAAAAAAGAAAGAGTACAGCTTAGATAGTCAGATCTGGCAAAAGTTTCACATTACAAAAGTGATAGTGATCTAAAAAACCATATGTTATTATCCAAGTGGTTTCCAATTGTTCCTGGAACTATTACAGCATGAAGAGAGCATTGACAGTTCCTTAGAGAAGGAAGCTCATTAGGATTGCAAGAATTAGCTGAAATTGAAGTTCTCTGACATCTTCATGAAGAAAAAAAGGTCTGTTTCATGGCAAACAATTCAGATTTTAAGAGATTATATCAGGCTGTAAAAGTCTGTACAGTTAAGAGAATGGATTTTCTGGTAAAAATGTATTTCTAATTTTCACATAATAAGCCCCAATAATTGATAACTAGAAAGACATTATAATAATGAGGAAGGCACTGTTACAGTGTTAGTACAGATTTTGAGGTCGTTAGAAAAATTACTTTGCAYGAAATTTGCACGCAAAAAGCTGGAGCAATGAGAAAGTGATGTAAGAACTGTTGGGTGTGGTACTCCCCTGTTGGGTGTCAGGAATTGTCCACATTCCTTCTTTCACAAGGGCAGAAGGACACCTGGCAAGAACTTTTCCTGCGAAGGCTCCTCTGGAGGCGCCTGCGGCAATTGTAAAACATCTGTGGCCACACACATACTGGCACCACAGCCAAAAGCGGATCTGGAAGTGTCAGTGCTAACCACGAAGACTTTTAGCCCCTGGAGGTCCAAAATATCCTTAGGCAAGGTGTGAGAGCAACTGGGACCAACCACAAGAAGAAGCCATAATATGAGTTGAGGCAAGATGTGATGGTTTCATTCATCTCCAATGTCAAGAGGAAGATCACGGACTTTGTAATTCACCATAAAGAGCACTGCCCTACTTGAGGTGAACTTTCTGATTTCTGACTGTCAAGTGCTACACGCCGGGGGGTCAGTCAGCAGGCAGAAACTGCTAGGCAACCACAGCTGGTCCTTAGCATACAGTCATCTGATAGGAGCWGTTAGACAGCATCCATATGGTGTTTGAATGAGACATCCCTCCATCCGCACTGGAGGGCAGAATGCCTCTGAAGACCCTCACAGGATTATGCAGTGGAGTTTAAACCTTAAATAATTCAATGCCGTGATTCCTCTTTTTCCCCACTTCCGTTTAGTCCCCAATATTTTATTACTGATGACACAACATTTATGACCCTTTTGAAGTGCCAACTAAGAATTGTAATAAGAAATGCCTGCGTGCTAGTGCTGCTGATTTGTCTTTCCTTGTAAAAGTAGCCATATTGTAATGACCTAGACAATAAGCAAATACAACATAGTCTGCTACTAAGTGAAGTCAAACACAATTCCAAACGCAGGCCAGTGCTGCCAGCAAGCTACAGAGATTCTCGCAGCTTTAAAGAGGTCTGGAAGGAGGAGCTTTGTTTTACCATTTGCTGGTTCTATGCTGTCCTTGGGGGCRTGATATATGGCTAAGCATCATGTTATGATATAACAACACAAACATAATCTAATAACTTGGGTGTCAAACGTCTGAGATTTATGGTCAAGGAGGCTAAATGTTCACAAAGGATTGCTCCAGAGATGCAGTCCTATTGGATTAAGAGAGAAAAAGTACCTAATACAATGTTTTAGACAACACATCTCTACGGGGCTGTAGGCTTTGGATAACTTTTTGCACTTTATTACTATTTCCTTGTTGCATTTCCAGAAACTCCCTTTCTAATTATAGTTTCCTGGGTTCACTCCATGCAAATTTAAAGGATATTACTATTTTGTAACTAAAGTGTATGAATTGTGTGCTGCTTTTCAAACAAGAGGGTGTGGAGTGGGCCAGATGTGGCTCCTTTCATCTTAGTGTCACTGCAAATATTTGTACTAGCAGTTTGAAGGGTCTCTGACTTACAAGAAGATCCAATCCACACTGAATGGGCAGATGCTTTTTATTTTCCAGAAAAATAATAAATTTAGTAAGCTTGCTAAAGCCTTTCGAAATCAGTAAGCTGGAGGCAGGGGTGAGCTGAATGAGGGTCTGTGAGGCATCACCAAATCTGTTGGAGCATCGCATGTCACAAGTCTGATCAAGGGCAAGGACACTCCCAGCTGCAGCAGCTGGAGCAGCTCAAATCTTTGAAAAATAAACCATAGGTTGTAAAAAAGAGACTCTTCACTGCCTTTCACAGTGCCCCCAGTAACATCATCTCCTCTGGTGGCTGTCCTGGCTGGCTGTCTCCCTCTAGAGCGGCCGACACTTGACGTCTTGTCCTGACAAGCAACAGTTCTCTAGCTCTGCTGTGGCTGCAAATGTCTCTCTGACAAAGTGTCTTTAGCTAAAGCTAGCAGCTCTGCTGAGACAYAAGTTGACAGCACCCAAACAATTTAAAAAGGCCCTGAAGCCCAGAAAGAAAACCTGGTCTGCTGGGAAAATGGGAAATGGACTCTGCCACCACCACAAACAGCCCCTCACCTTATGCTGTGGTGCTGTTTGCAGCAAGACTCTCCACCTTGTTGGCAGACACTGAGGAATGTACCTTTCTCATCCATTTATCCAGCTTTATACTCTAAACCAAATCCATTCTCCCAAGGCCAGAGGAGGCTGCTCCCTGAAGGAGCATTCYGTGCACAGCCATGTGTGTCCAGGCGGCAATAACCTTCGGACAGTATGCTTGAGCAGCTGAGACACCTGCAGAAGTGCCAGTTGTTTCTGCAGCAGCAGGCTGGGAAAGGAGAGGGCTGCACCCAGCATCGCTGCCAATTACCCTACGGCACTTTCTCCTGCTCAGCCTGCCCCGGTGGAGTCAGCCTCACATTTGCAGGGTGAGGTCATCTGCAGTTATGCTGAATGGGCCCAAAGACTTATGAAATCATGATGATACCATTGTACACATGACATCCCATGTGCCATGTGGCTGAAATTTGGATCAATATTTTTCTTGCCAGGCAAACTTTGGGTTGCTTTTGTTTTTCCTGCATGGTTTTTACTGTGATTTAGAGGCCAAGTCCTGTCCACAAGTCTCTTTGCAATGAAACAGAAATGTCAGTATTTTCAAATAGTATTTTTGGCGAGAGAGAGACTCACATGCTGTTTGAAGGCCCCAAGGCTCCCAGTACTTTTCCACCTTTAAAAAGCACAGCTGTTTGGGTTTCCCTCCCCTTGCCTTTCCCTGTTTCTTATCTATCTTACTCCTGTGGCCAAATATGAGGTGCCTTTGTGATCCTGATCAGGCACTCACTAAGCCCTATTTCCTTGTCAGCAAAACAGAGATGCTGTTTCCCCATGGTAGCTTCAGGGAGATGAGTGCTACAAATGAATGGGAGGCAGCCGGTTCCTGCAGCATGGCAGGAACCATAAATACTGGATCATACTCTACTCACTCACCTCCATCCTGCCCTTCTTGTCATGTTGCTTCCTTCTCCCACTTGTCAGTGGGCTCTGACCCCAAGGGCCTTCACAGTCTTGAAATTTCTCATCTCCTCTAGGTGTTGCTTTCCCCAGACCTCCAAAAAATCTTGCTGCCAGACCTGTAGCTGCCAGACCTGTAGCTTTGTCTGCAGGCAAGGGAGGCAATAATTCACCTGCCCACCCTTGCAACACATTTTGAGAACTGCGCTTGATCAATGCTATCTCCAAAAGTCAAGGGATTTGGGGGGCAAAGGGGAAAAGAGGAAGGCAGGGTTTATGATGTATTTATTAATTCCAGGCCAAGCAAGAAGCTTTCTGGTTGGGGAGGGGAGCCAAATGGAGCTTCCTTCTGATGCTGATGCAATTATTGTGTTTATATTTGCAAAAATAATAAAATGTTTGAAACACAAATTGGCCTGAGACTTAAGCCCGGCTTGGATTTGGTTTTTTTTCAGCTTAACTCCTAATCAGTTACTCTGTACTTCAGTGGTCCCGTCTTGCTCGTGCTGATTTACTGGTCAGTTTCATTACCGGTATTGTAATACATATATAACAGGGGTTGTCATTGCTTGTCAGCATTTGAGGTAAGCTGTTTCCTAACAGAATTTAGGCTGCAGATAATATGTGCTTTTTAAGCAGAGCCTTTACCTGAATGTAATTAATGAAAGGTTGGACTGGAGTCAGGGGTCCATAAAGTCGTTGTACCACTGGTATAAAGCCAGGATTTGCCTGGCCAGTGGACTGGAAGATTCACAAAAAGGGGCCATGCCTGCCCCTGCTCAGGGGGAATGCAGCATCTCAGCATGTCTCCAGATATCCCCCTTAAACTCCCAGGAGATAGTGCTTCTCCTGCAAAATGTGTCAGGATTTCCCTGTCCCAGCTGCACACTGAGCACACTCACCCGCCTCAAAGGATTCGGGTGTCGCTGGTGGGTGTTGAGGTGCGCCAGTGCCACCATGAATGGAGAATGGGAGAGCCACTGTGGATGAGGGGTAGAAAGAGGCTGAGCCACAACCAGCTCCAGCGCTGCCTCCAGGCCGGGTGGTTGTGGTGGAGTTGTCGCGATGATTCCAGCACAGATTTTAAGAGAGCTGTGGCAAAGTGGCAGGACTAGAGGACATGGCCTCAAGCTGCGCTGGAGAGATTCATGTTGAACATCAGGAGGGAATTCTTCATGGAAAGGGTTGTTTAACACTGGAATCGGCTGCCCAGGGTGGTGGTGGAGGTATTCGAGAAGGGACTGAATGTGACACTTAGAGCCACGGTCAAGTTGACAAGGTGGTGATCGGTCAGAGGTTGGACTGGACGATCTCAGAAGTCTTCTCCAACCTAAGTGATTCTGTGAAAGGAAAACGCAAAGAAACAGGCAGATCGGAGGGAAAGCAAACAAAACCTCCCCGCGGGGCCGGTTGGTTCATTCCGCGCTCTGCGCCCGCGGCAGGGCCGCTGCCCGCGCGGGCTCCGCGCGCCGCCTCGCGACGGTCGCACCGCCACCGCCGGGCAAGGCCCGCAGCGCCGCCGCCGCGCCGCCACCGGGGGGCGCTGCCGCCCCCGGCCGCTGCCGCCACACGCGCCGCCGCCAGGTGGCAGCACCGGGCCGCCGCGGGGCCCTGCGGCGGGCGTGCCTGTGCTCGGCGGACCGCTGCCCCGGGGTCCCTGTGCCGCGGCGGTCCCTGTCCTCCTGCCGCAGGGTCACCCTGCCCTGCGGGTCCTTGTGCCGCGGGGCGACCCTGCCGTAGGGGTCCCTGTGCTGCGGGAATCCCTCTGCCCCGGAGTCCCCCTGCCGCCTCTCGCGGCTTCCGTGATGGTCTCTGCCCTCCACAAAGCGCAGCTGCCAGCCCTAGCGGTATTTGATATTATTTCTATTAATTATCTAAGTGTTAGAGGCTCCTGGTTTCTGAAAGTGGCAGCAACGACACTTCGGTTTTAATTTGAGCTGAAGTTAAAAAGCTCTGTCATTCTAGCAGTGGAGCATGGATTTGTATGGCAGGAATTAAACAGGATTGTCGTCACTTTAATTGTGGGGAATGAGAGAAGTAAATGCATTTGCAAACAGGAAAAAAAGAATAAAATCCCTGTAGTTAAAGCTAGAACAGTCTTGATAGATCATGGATGTGGCCCAGACATAGGATCATCATAGAATCATAAAATGGTTTGTGTTGAAAGGGACCTTAAAGATCATCTAGTTCCAACCCTCAAAGCCCTGTTCAAGCTGGCCTTGAACACTTCCAGGTATGGGCCATCCACAGGTTCTCTGTGCAACCTGTTCCAGTGCCTCCTCACCCTCACAGTGAAGAATTTCTTATCAGTATGTAATCTAAATCTATCCTCTTTCAGTCATCATGGTGCAAAAGGTAATGGGCGATTAAAAAGTGTAAGTGAAAGGCAAGAACATGAAGTGAGTAAGACAGAGTTGACAGAAGCAAACCCTGGATGAGGAAGAGTTGATGTCCACTCTGACCACGGACAGAGTAGCTGGAGAGGTCCCGCTTTCACATGAAGGCAGGAGGGCTGAGGCAAGCAGGTGTGTACAGGGCCCAAACTCTGCCTTGCAATTTTTACATCAGAAAGGCTGTTTAGAGACACTATTGCTTAGGGGACCTGTCTTTCTAGGTGGTGTTTCTGCAGTAAAAATATCTCGTCTTTGAGAAGGATTTCCTACAATTAGAGGACAGCTGATCTACCCAGGGAAAGGAACAAAACCTCTGCTGAAGCACATTCGCTGACCAGCAGACATAAAAGCTGCGTTCAGGGAGAGAAGGAGACACGACCCAGGGCCTGGGGAGTGAAACCAGACCCTCAGTTCACCATTTGGACACCAGGTGGATGTACAGCCTCACCACAGGCAGGATGGAGACCAACTGGTGGTGCCTAAGGACTGTCCTATGTGAGGATCTTGTACCCCTGGACAGCTCTTCTTCCAGTAAATAAAAAAGCAGCGACTCAGGCAGCCACAGGGCAGAAAGACAGACATTCACTACAGAGGAGGTGCTCTGCATCATGATTTTCATGGGAACACAGACAGGGCAGAAGGCTGCCCACCATCCAGCTCCTGCAGGCTTAGAGGCCACTGGGTGCCAGCTGGATCAGAATCAGCTGCAATGTCATCTCAGCTCCTCTGGAGAGGAAGAACCATTACATCCATGAGATGTTGGGCTTGCTCATCCTGATGCAGAGCACAGCAGTGAAATAAATCCTCTGCCAAGTCTCTTCTGGTCACAGGAAACCAACTGAGTTTGCTCTCCCCATGGCAGGTAGTAGGCCTAAGCAGGGCTCTAGTAGGTCCAGCATCAACTATCTCTCATGGATGAAATTCATGCCACTRGAGAAAGGGAAACCTGAGTAAGAGGCAAGTTCATGGCACAAAACTATGGCAGCTGCTAARGGGTATGAGGCTGACAACAGACTACACACAGCAGAGGAGACTGAAGCCAGCTCATCTGGGCATCTGGCAATCTCTGATGAGCTCCGTCCTCCTTCTGAGACACATTCAAACTCATTCAGGAAATGCCTCCATCAGTGGAGATGTCCAGATGCTGTGCACATGCAGCAGAGTACTGCAAAGCAGTAAGCCAGCTGCCACATAGTGGGGTTTAGTCAGAAGCCCCACGTGGGCGCTGGAAAGCATAAAGATAGTTTAAATCAGGCACATACCATAAAACATTGCTACTCTGTGCAGCAACATGAGGTAAARGGTGATACTGGGAAAGGAAATCTAGCAGTATCACTGTCCTGAAGGCACTAGCCTGTAGAGTTTGTAAATAGACATCATGTGAATACAGAAAGGAGAAATGTCTGGGCTGAGAATGACCCATTCCCTGTGCTTCTTTGATGGGAACATTTTTGCCATTTTGCCTTTGGCTGTTAGTGAAATACGCCTTCTGACAACAAGCAGTGTGGTGAATAAGCCATTGTGAACTGCACTCAACATTAGACAGRAATGAGAGAAAATGACATTGCTCATTTTCTCTAGTGAGGCTTCACAAATCTTCTATGCAGTAAAAGACATCCTTTACCAGCCTGCCTAAAAGTCGTTCTCAAAGGTAGTGCTAGGCAGTCAAATCAGGCATCGGACACAACAGGGTACTGGAGGCAGTAAAATGTTCAGTACATTTGGACTGGGATGATCAGCAGCTGCAAATGCAGCAGCAGATGAGTCAGTCATATCTGCTGTTGGATGAGAACAAAAGATGAGGGTTTTTTAAAAGTGCTAAGCAACTTCAGAACTAGTGTCATGAGAGGGACCRTGTCATTCAACTCCACATTGAGACATTGGGTTCCCATTTTAGACATTGAAGTCAGTGGACTGTAGGTCATGATTTGCTCTATTTTAACTTTTCAAAACCGGCTTGATGTATCTGAAAATTGTTTCTTTCTATTGGCCCTGCAAGGATCTGCAAGAGACTGGCTGATCTGCACTGCAATTGTCTGACTGTCAGAGAGAAGGGTCTTCTCCTATGTGGTGTGTCCATAGTTCTCATACAGGGCAAAACCAGAGARATGAAAAGAAGATCCAGTGGCATGGCATGACTGCCCAAAGAAGGGCAGATTTGGGACAGTGAGATGTGTGCAGAGTGATCAGAAAAACAGAAAGGGAGACACTTGACTGCATCATGAGATGTGAACCTAATCCTGAAWAATCATCATGATATTAGCCATACCACCTTTTTCCTTCATCTCCAAGCAAGAATGATGCTGTCTGAAGGACACACAGGCAAGGACTGAGAACAAGACATTGCAGTGCCCTTGGCAAGGTCTGGCTGTCATGACTCTGTACTCAGACAACAGATCACAGATTTCCTCAGCAGACCTCAAATCCAGTTCAGCACTGAGTGGGAATTTGAGCACAGAGTACCCACAAAGCAATGGGAAACTGGGAGTCAGAAGAGGCAAGAGGTTGTTAATCAGTGCAAAAGAAGCAGGAAGGCAGCTCTGCCTGACAGTGTGGGAACACTACAGTGGAGCCCCCAGAGATCAGATAGCAACTGAGCATAAAGATAGATGGGTCTGAGAACCTCAGATATTTCCCTGAAGAGAAAGTCAGCGTGGTCCAGCTGTATAATGCCAGAGAGTGCACAGAAATGCTTAGGAAATACAGAGTTACTAAGAGCCACATGTGTGAGTGACTAGGGAAAGATCCAACAATCAAATAAGGATACAAAAGAACGACCGAACCTATGCAGAAATATTGGTGATGTTCACATGCTCAGCGTAATGTGAAAGGCAAACCAAAGAAGCAGTAAATAACAGGACTAGATGGCCAAGAGTGTGCTTTGGCACACTGGGGATCATGTGCTGAAGCAGAGTGAGGAGTAATGGGTACAGCCCTTTACTACTGTCTGTGGAGGCTTAGAAAGATGACACATAGCAAGGGACAACACGACGCTTCTCAGCAGCCACCAAGCTGCAGCAGAGACATACTGTTACAGCTTTGAGCGACAAGTTAAGGCAATAGCAGCTCATGTTTTTAAGTGCTGTTTGGATCCTTTATGTGTCAGCCAACAAGCAAGGACTATGTCCATCTTATTTGAGACAGCTGAGGTTCCTGGCCAAAGCACACGGAAGCAGGCTGTGCTGCCCAAAAGGATTTATGTTCCGGCAAACACAGCATAGCTCTCTATATCCCTTCTCCATTACACATTTATATATCTTGGCTGAAACACAAGTGTTTCTTCTGCAAAGATGTGGTGGTTTGGTCAGAATTCACATCTTTAGTTGAAAAAATGCTGAAAGTGCTGATCCCGATGTTCAATTCTCTCCATGTCTCATTGATGACAGTAAAATGACTGCATCAGTTCAAAAGACGGCCAAGTCCAGGGGAAGATTCACACCTATGGAAGACAAGAGGCCTTTGTCCTTTTCTATCCATTTCTACCTGCCTGTGCTCCTCTGACCATGCCATTCCACCACTCTGTCACATCTTTAGTCCGATGAGCATCATCACCAGTGCATGGCAAGTGATGGGATCGCACGGCCAAGACTGGGACCAGAAAGAAAAGTGGAATTCTCTTTTGGCCAAAGTGAGTTCTGCCAGCTCATAGCATGTCCTGAGGCCATACACAGCCCTAATACAGACTGGCTGGCCAAAGTTCATAGTGGCAAAACACATAAACCTAGGCACAGGAATGGTTCTTCTTCCCTTCAGAGCTCCTAAGCTTGAAGTTCAGCATGACACTACTGTCTTGGATGTTGGATAAAGAACTAAATTAGCAAAGCATGGGTTTTGGATTACCAGTCTCAGTAACAGCAGAGGGCTCAGTGCCATAAGGGATCATTCAGCTCTGTTCTGAGATGATCCCAATTCAGGCTTCAATGTGTAAAGTCCTTTTGTAGAGAGATCCTTCTGTGGGCGTGAGTCATATTGTGGTCTGTAAAGAGCTTTAGGGTCCTTTTAAGACACTGTGAGACAATCTGTGAATTCCTTTACTTGCGTTTGTATGCAATTACTCAAGTGCATAGACCCACTATGGTTGAAAGCTTGCCAATATTAGTGTGGGATTTACAGTCCTGAGCCCTTTATGAGGGCCTTCTGGAAGCTGCAAAATGTTAAGCATTCTCACCAGTTCTGGAGAAAAATCATATTTTATGGGATTACCAAACCCAAGTGTTCTTCACTGCAAAATGGCGGTCCCTTTCCTTTGCTGTGGATTGATCTGCACTCAAGGGAGGCAGCAAGACTGTCCCACACCACAGTTTCCAAGATGAACAGTCCTAAGGTGAAAACCAGCAGTGTGCACAGTGCTAACTTTAGCCTAGGAAGTCTGCTGGATTAAGCAATGGAAGCAGACAAAAAGCTCCTTAGAAATGCTGTGGATGACAATTGTCTGTGGTGGGTTCATTCAGCCCGGGGTAGTAGCATATGTGGGAAATGAGTGCTGGCTAACAATGCCACAGCTGCTTTCCCAACCCACACGCTGGCCATGTGTAGGTCCTCTTCGGCACAATAAAGAAGAGGGCTGCAGCATCAGTTGCCTTTCACTCCATTGAAAGTGGCTACAAAGCATTAAAGCTGGGCTGAGTGAGAAGGCTCACCAAAGGCAGTGTGAGGGTGTTAAGAAGCACAACTGTTTAAAGTAACCGGCTGGACAGAGGAAAGGTATTTGCAGATTGTTCTCTATCCAAAAGGGCAACATTAAAAGTGTTGCATAATCAAAACAGTGTACGTGCAGTTCTTGTTGAGAATGAGTGACTGAGAGGTTTATTTAATGCATGATTCAGTGCTTATGCTGTTATTACAATTTTTCTCTTTATGCCTTGTCTTCTGTGCTTTTACATATGCATTTTGTTAAACTTCCAGGAATTATGTATGCAATTTCTATCAGAGGAATTCTTGCAGGCTTCCTACACTAGTGATACCAGGAAATTTAGTCTTCTCCTCCTGGTGAAGCTGATTATGGCAGAGTGAGTTGAATCTTCATGCATGGAACAAAGAGCAGCATTTGATCCTACATATGCATACACACACAAACACATATATAACCATATATACATAGACCCAGTTTCTGCAGCTGCACACAAAAACTCTCACTAAATGGAAGTCCCTTGGAGCAGAAAATTACTTGCTTCTGTGTTTGGCAATGATATCGTATGCTTAGTGATATTTCACTGCAAATTCTTACTCTGAATAGTGCCAACTTGCAGTGAAAATAGTGTATTAGTAATGAAAAAGAGCAGCAGTATCACAAAGAGAGCATATGATCACATCCACACTTTTCTTTGTCGTCTCTGGTCTGTAGTATTGGGCCTAAGACTGTCAGCCTTTCTCATATAAGATTCAAGTGCTATTTTTGTGGTGCATTTTGTACACATTCTGCTGCAATCTGAGGCTCGCTGTGTAGGGATATTTTGATGAGTTTATCAGCTTTGATCACCTGCAAAAAATGGTGCTGCTGCACAAAGAATCTCTCTCTTGAATTTACTTCATAGTTATTTTCCCTCTTTCTCCACTGTGAGCTCTAAGAATAAGAATAAATGGACTTCCCAGTTTCCAAAGTCAAAGATGGCATGAATTGATATTGCCCACCAAAATGCAGTGAGACTAAATCAATAACATCTGCAATAAGGCATAATGAAGACAAAATTATATCTCAGCTTTCTCAAACAGCTGCGAATCTATTTTTAATGATCCTCATTTTTGGCAGTCAGCTAAACAACTTTTAAAATGTCCTCAAAAATGCATTGTTAAGTAGATCAGCAATGCAGAACACTGAAATTCCATTAATTGCAGCTTCTTCTGTGTGGTCTGTAGTACTTGGCATGAAAACGCCCTCACTCTATAGCTAGACCAGAGAACATATGCGGCACCCTAGGGTAGTTAGAAAAAAGGAAGTGGCTTTAAATAGGTGACTTAAAGAATAATGCAGTGTGACTGTGACCACTGCTTTGCATTTTTTTTTTTAGGTAGGGTTTTTAGGGAAACTTTATCTGTTTTTACAGCCTTGCCCTATCATTCAGTGGTCCTGCTCTGTATGATGACAGCTTTGTACACTGATAAGCAAGCTCCTGGGCTTGGCTTCCCAGGCTTTCAGCATAGCTTCTCAGTCTAAAAGAGTCAGCTTTCTCCCAGCACTGATGGAGTTCATCACAGCAAGATACAACATGGCATTTTAAACCTCAGCATGATGTGTATTTTTCTTAAAATGCAGAGTATACAGTGACAGTGGAGGTGGTGAAAGAGAGTGGTGGACTGAGAGGTGTGTTTGGTTATTCTTTGTACTAAGTCACATAGGTCATGCTCATCTAGGGTGAACAATGTCTCCCGGCAAGGCAGAAAACAGGGAAAAAGGGCTTTCCATGGGATCTGCTCATGGTGATGCTATGCAGTGTGAATCAATGAGGTTACTTTGGGCTGTGATTATTACTCATCTTGCACGGTGATTTGAACAACACTGGCCTTCCAGTTTGCTAGCTTTCCTCTTCCTTACACCTAGCAATGAAGTTCACATGTACCAGTTCTGTTTGGTACCAAATTAACAGGTATTACTGTGCACTATTCATCCCATTGCTCCACAAGCTGCGTGCTTTTTCCCTAATGAATGTACAGACCAGGTGCAGGTCTCCATGCTGTTCTTTGCAAGCCTTTAAGTACTTTTCAGGGCAAATGAGATTTCTTCAGTTAACTCCATTCCCTGCAAAGGCTGGTAGTGAGGGCTGACACTACACCACRCTCACAGCAGCAGGGTTGGTACGATGGAGCAGGTCTGTCTTCCGTGTTTATCTTAAAGATCACAGCAGAATAAAAACACTCTTTGCAGAGTGGGAGGCAATATTAATCTCTGCAGTCTGTTACTCTGAATCCTTGATGCCTCTTTCTTCTCTGTCTCTAGATTTCTAAGAGCTCTATTTGTATGTTTGGAAAGCAGTTGCTATGGTCTACACTGATTAAGCTGGTTGAGTAGAGACCACATGGTGCTGTGTTTTGTGGATTCTATATTTGATCCTGTGAAATGCAAGTTTTCCGCTCTTTGACTAAGCAAAAATAGCATAAGCATATATAGTTGTATTTTCTGAGTGGCAAAACTCCACAGCTTCCCACAGATGGGATATTTTTAATAGACATTTAACAACTCATACAATTCTCCATCAACTGAGCCTCTCTGTCCTCCTCAGTCATTCCTTCAGAATGACTAGATGGGATTATTTGATTGTTCTGTCAAGTACACAAACACTTTTCCGTGCCCCCAACCCCACACCAGTCTGCCCCTATGTTAGCCTGAATCCCAGTTTGCTTTTGCATTTTATTTTTCTATCTGCTGTTACCAGCTTCCTCTGCAAACCTGTCACTGTGTCCCTCCGTTTCACAATGAGTAACCATGATGCTGCAATTTGTGATAACTTCAATCTTCTTATAGGAAATTAAAAACATGCCCTGAAATTCCTGCACACAAATGCAACCRTCTAACTGAAAGGAGAGCATGTTATGCATTGGTGGAGAATGATAACTGGAGTGTCTGGAAGGAGAGGAAAACAAAACTATTAAAAGACATCAGGCTGCACATATGATCTCTCACAGAGGAGCGCTACGAGGTATAGTCTATGAATCAGAGGAGAGTCCCATTAGCACTGGGGAATTTTAATGAAGAAAATGAAATTCTCATCATGTCTAAACCAGAAATTAACATGCATTAACATTTTTCTTCCCATGGCTCTTACTGCCAGCTTCAGCTGTTTTGAAATATTTGGGGCCAAAGCAGGAGCAAATCTCTAGAGGGAAGAAAGCTATTAACATCGCCAATAGTTCACAACACAGCTTTGTTTCTTGAAAGGCACAGACACAGCAGGAGGTGCTTCGTGCAGCTACATGATGGCTGTGTGACTTTGAAATAATGGCCCCTGGGGCCCTGAGCCTGCAGACCATTTCTCATGCGACTGAGAGACCCCTGGTCTGTGTCAGGGCTCCTGGTGAGAGGCAGGGCTTGTCGGGTGCTGCCGCCTCCTCGGTGGGGTCGGTAGGAAGCCTCAGTGACCTGACCAGAATCCAGACCAGGTTGAGAAAAGGCATTTTGCTAGATGGGCTATGCAGCCCAAGTGGCTTTTTACTCATGGCTAGGCCTGCGGTCATGCTATCTGCCAAGGAAATGTGGTCCTTTGTTATTGTTTGGCAAAATGGCTTCAACAGACACTTCCCTGCTGCATCCATGTTCAGTGCAGCTGAAAAGAGATGGAGGTTTTAGTAAAATGCGAGATCAGGTGATGATAAAGAGTGGATAAAACAGGAACTCTTTCATTTAGTTCTTGTTCCAAAATTTCCTACAAATCTTACGAACAAATCTGAGGCTATGGAGGGGACCATTAGGCCCAGTATAGTTAACTATTTAATATCAGAATGGCAAAGTGTCTCCAGTAATGCATGTTTTCTATCTTGACGCACCAGAGCAATTAATTCCCATAKGGCACAATTCATAGGTGGACCATGAATTTTTTATGTTAACTGCTGTGAGTTTTCCCCCAGATTTGCTCTTGTAAGCAAGACATGCAGATGTCCTGTTCATCAGGTCAAAATTAACAATACTGTACTGCTGGTTGCAAGTTGGTAAATAAAGAGGAGCCAAGCCTATGACATGGACAATGCACATGGAAATTTCTGTGTAAATAGTTCACAAAAAATGTMTGAAGAAGTTTTGTGCAAGAATATATATGAAATTGCAGGATCATAGTGTTTTGTGTGGAAAATGGATTCCTGTGTGTGTTTCTGTACCCTTATACAGAGGAGGCTCAAACCACTTGGTTCCTATTCCCTATCTAATGGTATAGTCTCATACAATACTTTTCCTCAGCCAAAATCAAAAAAAAAAAAAAGGGGGGTGGGGGAAGAAGGTCTATTTTAAATTAAGGCTTTATTTTACCTTAAAAGTCAGTTCAGACTATACCTGCTCTTCAGTCTAGCTTCCATTTTTGGTTATTCCATATAATTATTTCCTTCATTCTTAAAATATTTTCTTTTTCTGCATGAGAGAACCACATAATCGGTAAGGGAAATATACTGAATGTATAGGCAAGAGAAAACTATTAGAGGCAAAGTGGTGATACAAGCGGAATAACAGAAACCCATTGTTCAGCTGTATTAGGAATACAATTGTGTGTGGTGGGCTACAAATTTCCACTCTGACCAGGAAAAATGTGATTTTCCATCTAGTGTTGTTTTTAATTTAGTGTACTCAAAAATTGCGTTACTGTAAGCCAGCCTTTGATTGAACTGTGTTTACCTATAGTCCTAATCAAAAAGATCAGCTGCTKGGGTTGACTTTGATTCTGGAATCTGTGCTGGCAAACAAGATGTATTTGTCCTTTTATGCTGCTTTAATTTAGGACAACCACTGAGATTACATGTCAAAATAACATGCTAGTAACATGTTTTCAAAACACCTGGTGAAGTTGAAATGGCCGTGTAATCAAACACTTCATGATTTAAAACAAAATAAAAATAAAATATCTGATGCTTAATACTGCTGAGAGGAAGGTTAAATGTGATCTACTTATAAGCTTGTGTGTTGTTAAATTAGAATAATAATTAAAAAGCAGTTCAGAATATCTGTGTTCCTTCGTGTTTCTGCTGGTAACCCTGTGGTTAAGTCAAGTAATGATTGATTTTAAGAGAATTATAGCTATTATAAACTGTAATCAGCAGAGGATGAGAATAATTATGCAGAGAAAGGAGGGAAAAGCTGAAACATGGCTGAGCAATATTCTGATTGATGGCAAAGTCATTTCCTGGCTGTTAATGACTGATTTTTCAACAGTCAGCACAAGCGCTAAATCTGTGGGGGGAAAGGGAAAGAAATGGTCATGTAATACAGAAAACTACTGTCCTCCRCTTAGCGTTTTCATCAGCAATAGGGGAACAGGCTTGGAAAAAACCTGCTGACCATCGATCAGGACCATCTCTGTGTGACAAGACTGCAGCTTGGGGTGAGCGTGTTTGAAAGTGCTATGAGTTGTGCTCTTGGTTTGCTCTACAGGTGCACAGTGAGCTTTTATTCCCTTCAAGGTCCTGCACCTCCAAACCCCACCAAAACAACCTGGAGAGGGCTGGGTTTGGGACCTTACAGGGCATGAGCAGAGCAGAACAGCACATATGACAGAAATCCTGTCTCAGCAAAACATTTAGATAGCCTATTTGATCTGAAAAGCTTTCTATTGATGAAATCTCAGTTGACCCATCAGTTGTATTGGGCCCTTTGGTATTCTCTGCTGAAGTGAGTACCAGTGTCTCCAGCATTAGGCTGGTCAGATGTTACCTCTCATGTCCTGTCTGTGAGCTTCCCTCCTTGATAGCTTACATCTGCTCCCCTGCTGCCTTCAGGCCTCTCTTGTTTTGCTCTCAGGAGAAAGGCATGTCCCCTCCAGGAAGGATAATTACCTGCCCCTGGCCCATTTCCGCGTGCGTGCACATGTGCTGGCGATATGCACGCAGGCCCCAGCGAGCCAGCACTGTGGGGGGTGGGATGCTGAGGAAAAAAACAACCACTCTGATCTTACACGAGTCTCTGAAGGAATGTCTGCATGTGTGTTTTCAAGTCCTAAAATAATTCCAATTTCTGTTTTATGCTACATGAGGTCAGGGAGTTGACAAGCCTAGAGAACAGTGGGCTCCAGTTGACAGTTGTGTGCTCTCTAAACTSTGACACTTTCAAAAAAGAGACTAATTTATCTTATCAACCACAACCATAAAACAGGGTAAGGGATTGAAATAGATTAGAAGCCATAAAACTGAGGGAAGCAAGACGGCCGCCATCCAGGCAGGGACAGACACTGCCGTGTGAGGTCCTGCTGACTTTGAAGAAGCTTGTGGATTGTTCACTGCTGGCTTCATGAAGTGTGTCCTGTCATGGGAACCCTCCCATCAGGTTTGAGCATCCAGAGGAGCCCCAGTAACATACTTTTACAGATCCCTCCCTTCTCTCTTAGTGCAAAGATGATGCAGGTGCTGGATTTTGAGAGCCAGCTGTACCCCGAAGTGCATTGCTTGCCTGCAAACCTGCACCAAACACTTTTATAGGCAGCCTTCCTTCTGTTTATGACATTATGTCTACATAATGCTTAGTATTTCCAGCAGATTCTGAAGTGCCACAGAAAAGCTTGGGCGGTGGGTTTTCAATTATTTACGAAAATCCAAATTGTCCAGAGTTTTTATTCCTGATTCTAAACTGTGTAACACCAGCTTCATATGACTGCTGTCTCACTAATTTTAGTGGAGTTGCACCAACCGGTGAAAACAGATGGAGTGAAGAATGCAGTTAGCAGCTGCATCTCCTCCCACCACCAGGTCAAATGCATCTCAGCAGCCAAAAGTACAAGAAAAGAAGGGAGATCAGCAGAATAAACGTTAAAAACATAAAATGTCCATAATTTAGACTTGATAGCATTGGGATTCTTCATTAGGGACAGTAAAAGAGACAAATAAACAGACAGTGAGAAAGACAAACTACTTACAAGCAGTGTAACAGTGGAGTAATAAATACTTCTACTCTCTCGGAGGCTCAGTGAAGAGATTGCTGCTTTTCTCTTCTGTAACTCCTCAGGCAGTCCCTCTTAAACCTCTGCTGTGCCACAGGACCCTGCAGAACACCAAAGATGGGACAGAAGATCCTCTATTTTTCTCCAAGCCAATTTATGAGTAACTTAAATCTCTTTTCAACAAACTCTTTGGAGATGCTGTAAAGATTTAGATGAATGCAGATTTCTTTTTCTTTTCTTTCTTTTTCTTTCTTTCTTTCTTTCTTTCTTTCTTTCTTTCTTCTTTCTTTCTTCTCCTTCCTTCCTTCCTTCCTTCCTTCCTTCCTTCTTTCTTTCTTTCTTTCTTTCTTTCTTTCCCATTTTGTGAATCTCAGAGTAAAATACTGAGCTGTATGTGGGTCACAGACAACTTATTGAACCCTGTGCTCTGAATAACTCTTTTTCAATAGGCAGGAGGAAGCATGCTGGCTAGGATTAGTGTGCGGCAGTTTCCCTTCTTGCTATATTGATCCAGACATTTTCTTTCCTAGTGTGAAGTACATTTGCAGCAGAGACTTGGAGGAAATCATGCCTAACTGGAAGCACTTGGGTAGTCCAATTGGTTTCAGTTACTGTAAGGAGCATGTGCTTAAATTTCTTGCTGAATYTGAGGTGGTGCTGGGCTGATACTGCTGTAGATTGCAATTTTGTGGTGACAGGGAAGACTAGGCAACAAGAGTGCCCATCTCCCATGTCATCCCCGGTGGCTGCAGCATAGGATGGAGGTGGGTTCACCAGGTCCCCTCACTCCACATGACCTGGGCACAGCCATTTCTCATTGGCATTTCCAGGTTCCACCTCTGAAATGAGTTATGTTGATATCTGTCCGTCAAGCACCCGGGTACCCACAATTAGACTGAGATGACTAAAATCATTGTGCTTTGCTGCCCTTCCCCTCATGAAGAGTGATGTCTCTGAAACTTCCCTCCTTGTACCCCTGCTGAGACATGAGCAGAGTAGCAGCTGAGGAGGTGCACCGAGGATAGAGTGGGAAGAGGAATGAGGTTTCAGTGGCATTGCGGAGGAACACTGTTGTAAGCCCTTCAGTGCCTTTTAGGGAAGGCCTTGGAGCAGCTGACAGCTGCCATGGTAAATGCTGGCAGGCATTTACCATGGGAGGTGAGTTCCACCATGTCCTCTGCTTCTTGCCTCAGCAGAAGTTTTTGTAGTCATAATCCACTCCCTGGTTTTGGCCTGAACTAGCCACATTCCCCAATTCACATCTCTCATCTCATTTCCAGGAGATGTCCAGCAAGACATCTCTCTCTCAACTCTAGCCACCTCTAGATCCCTGCATTAACTGGTGGGCTTCTCAGGACTGAACAGGTCTCACTGGATCTGGAAGCATGGTTAGATCTGTCCACTCAGAAAATCATACATCTACTCGGACATCCAAGCAAGGGCATAGGAACTAAAGTTTAGACCTCTTCTTTCTCCCTTCCTGTTTTGAAAACAGTGGCTTCTTGTTGGGAAAGTTTTAGGTAAACTGTGAGTAGAAAATGTTTTACAAACCAGCCCCACAGACTGGTTTGAGTCAAAGGTGCCTCTGGAAGCCAGAGGGTAGCTGATGTTGCCAGCAAAGCTGCCAGGCATTGCCAGCCACCATGGTGATTTGTTATCTGGATGTTTGTTGACTGAAAACTGGACCAAGAGTGATCCATGAAAGATACATCTCTTTCCTGGGAAAGGGCAGCTTAGTGCTTGCACATCAAGTACAAGAGCAGCAAGCTTGCTGGGGTTTATTTTCCTTTTTTTCTCCCTTTTAAAAGGAAATTGTGAGTCATGGTCCCAACAATCTGTAGCATAACAACATGGATGGCCAGATCAACAAACAGGAGAGCAGAAGGCCATGCAGAGCAGGGGAGGGCCAGCAGCCAAGTGCCCTTGCCTGAGCAAATGTAGCCAGTGAAACTTTGTCATCCAACCTCTCTGGATGCCAAATGTGTTCACGGAGTAAATGAGGCAGCTGGGTTGTTCCTTTTCAGGAAATGGCACAGGAAGAAGATTCCTATAGTAGGTGACAGGCAGAGAGGCTGTCATGGGTAAATGCACTGCAGCTCTGTGCCGAAGCCCAGCTTGTCAGAGATTTAACTTCCCCCCGTGCATTCCACTACTGCTCGGATGTTCCTCCAGCTTGACCTGCTCTTCTCTTTCTCTCTGAGCAAGTTTCTTGCCAAGATTTTCTCAAGACTGCTCTCAGGCAAAAAACCAGTTTTTTCTCTTACTCAGGGTCTTTCTCACCCCTAAAAAGTCTTTTATGCCACAAATGCAGCTTCCACTGGCACCACACTTCAAGAAAAGACACAGAAAAATGAAGTCAGGAGATAACACAGTGTAGTGTAAYGAGAGCACCAGTGTGGAGACATTTTTGCTTTTTTTAAAAAATGTCAAATAAATTCTGTTCCATAAAAGTGACAAGAAGCCAATTTAAAGACAAGGGAAGACAGTTCCAGCATGAGTCACTGCTCTGTAAGTTCTGTAAACTACCAAAAAACTAAAAAGCACCTCCTCCAAAGCTGTATCCTCTTGGCAGCACAGAGCTTAGTTAGCAGTCTACAGCACAAGCTGGGAGACAAATTATCCGTCTTCTGTTCAGAGCAAGCACCAATGCAGCAGACAGGATACTGACGTCATCTACAGAGCCAGTGGAATCACGAGCACCCATCCCATCGCATCCCATCGCATCCCATCCCATCGCATCCCATCCCATCGCATCCCATC